>JAODAH020050506.1:0-13235 GCA_027574865.2 Coproporus ventriculus | reverse complement strand
ACAATTTTTTTATTTCTGAAAATATCATTTAATACTTTACACCCTCCAATCCATTTCCAAATAATAAAAAAAAGAGTGCCGTCTGAAACTTTTTCTGGGATCTCCCCTGTTCACCTTTATAATACAAGTTTTGAAATAAAAAAAAAAACTTTTCCGTCTACGGAATAATTTTAATTTACTCTGTGTTTAATACACACAAAAAAAATATTGGAATATGGAAATTGAAAAAATATTTCCATCCCGTTTCATATATTGAAAAAAGAATATTTGTAAATTAAAAAGTGCGGAGTTTGAACGGTGTAATCAATTATAACTGCCCGATGTTGAGATCTTGTAATTTCACGTTTATCTTTAACTCTATTTCTAAAAAGTTTAAATAAAACTTGATAGAAAAGTGCTGCTTAAAAGTAGTTGTTCATTCCAAGTAGATCTTGTAATTACTTTTGTATTAAGAAAATTTGAAACTAATGAAATAAATTCTGTCTTCTTTAAACTATTTTTCATGGTGTAAATTAGATTAATTTGTTGAATAGTTTTAATGAATAGTTTAGTTTCTAGTTAAACCTCAATCTGTCTTGAAATTTCTCTTTGAATTTGCAATTTTATGCTTCAATATATTTTGGTAATATCAGTGTACATGTGAGGGACCCGTCGTTAAATAAAATAAATAGACATGTGAGTATAGAAGTTACAATATGTTTCAATAGAAGCACAGTGCTCCTTCGCGTTATTAAATTTCATATTTATTGAGATTCCAGTTTTACACGAATAAAATCACCAAAACTTATGTGATATTGTAATAAATGAAACGAACAGGGAGTTGCAGAATGTTCTTCAATTATTCAATTCAAAATTGACGTGACTTGAGATAATTACAAAATGCATGAATATCCTTAGTGTTATTATTAGAGATACTCTGAAGCGCTATGCATAAACACTTTAGGTGTACTTTGCACCCTTCGCTGAATACTTACGAGTATATAGCATCTTTCTTGTCTCCTCTCTCCTTGAACCAGATAACTATGTGCATCTTATCCCCAGGTAGTGAAGGGATTATGTCGCAGGGAAGTTTCGCTATATGTCCTTCAACTGCTTCCACATTGTATACACCACGCACTGAAACAGAAAGAAAACAATGCATAATCATGTGTTTGTGGGATATTGCAATTTCAAACAAAATCAAACTCTCTTAAACAAAGATTATTTCAAAAAGGAAATTGTGACTAGTGTAAAAGGGTTTCTCGGATAATACGCAACAGAATGCTGAAACTGCCACTTTTATATTGAATTTATTAGTTACTATCTTATATTATATTATTGTATTATATATTTTTATTAGAATATACCTTAATATCTTCCATTACCACTAATAAACTTTCTGTCATATTTTGTAAGAATGATGGATTGATGGGCGGTAAAAGTGGGCGTGAGAACTAGTTAACAACAGGTAATGAATTACCTAAAAGTGCACCCCCTTTCTAGAGCTAATTAATTCCTACAAATGTACAACGAAAGACTTTTTATTATGAACAAAGATCTAAATCGATAATCCTTGTTAAGCAATAATAACAGGAGTGACAGCGAGTCTGCACTAATCCAGACAGAGATTAATCACTCCCTACAAAATTTGCATTCAATCCCCTCCTCTAACAAACCGGACTCGCCTCCCGAAACTAAAATTCCTAAATTACAAAAAATAAGGAATTTCATATTCACCTAAAAACCCGAAACTTATTTAAATATTCAAAAATAAAAGTAAATTGTTTACAACGTGTTCTTGTTTCCTATATATTCTCACAAACTACAAGGGGATAGAATATACTTGTAAATGATCCCATAACATCCCCGAAAAAGTTATCAAGGGCATCGTGTTTAGTTTCGGTTCATATCAAATTTCAAACACGTATACGAATAATGATATCACATTTATTGATTGTCATACTGTAAATGTGGAAAACCTTTTTTGTACGAGAAAAAAGTTAACACAAAAAATGTTCTCGATTACTAAACAAAAAGGAATATCAGATAAATGCATGACCTTTATAAAACTAGGATCAAACGATAATATTTATATAAAAAAAAAATGTTAAAATTTTATGGAGAATGTAGTACCTGCATCAAAATATAAAAACTTTGATAGAAAAAAAAGGTGCAAAATCCTTTCAACAAAATTTCAACTATTCTTCTAAATGGTATTTTACTCTTTTAATTTCTTTATAATTTAATTAAAAATAATGATGATTATTAATTATATTCAATTAGTGAATTGAGTATAATTACTATTTGTATATACTCAGTAAGAAATGTATTTTCTGTATGTTTACATGCTAATGCTGAATGTGTATAATTCATTTTTAGTGTAATGTGTTTTCAATTGCTCTTAATGCGAACGAGTCCGGATAAAACAGGTCGTTTATTAAGGCAAGAAGTGTTTCTTCTGTTGCACTTTTAACTGTTTGGTTAATGAGGCGCTAAGGAACAACCTATTCCCTAGTCCCATGAAATGGATATGCATCGTTTGACCTCTCCCGTTGCCATAAATCCCGTAAGGCCATAACGAGACCACTCTAGGATGTCTCGGCAGGCTGCCAGACAATGGTCGAACTGATGCCAGATAGAAATGGTTGGGGTAAAACGTTTCGATTTCGAAATTAGTGGTGTGCATTTCATATCAAAATCCTAACTAGAAATTGCGCAACTACATTCGATAACATTATCTCGGGTTTTGTGTGTGTGTGTGTGTGTGTATGTACGCGAGCTTAGCACAAAGATGCAATCCGAATACAACCCGCAAAGTTTCTAGAGTCCTGTAATTTATAGTTTCGGACATGATCTGGATACGCGATTAGATATTCCAATTCCCGCTAACACACATATCCAATTCAATTCTATTCAATTGTTACATCGATATCTACATGCTGCTCGCTTATTAACATAATTATACATTATGCTTATGTTTGATGTCACCTTAGATTACATTAGAACTGTTTTATTCACTTGATATTAATTCCTTAAGTTATTCATTGTAATTTTAAAAACGATTCCACTTAAATTATTCAAGTTAAGTTTGGAAATATCTACCACGAAAGTTAAATTTAACTTAAAATATGTTAGAAACTTTAGTACTTTTGTTTTACCTCAATTTAACTTTGTGCAGTATTTGATGCAAGTTAAATATAATTACCTAAATATAATTCAAGATTTAGAAGGATAATTAGTATCAATTTATTAATTAATTCTAAAAATATTGCGATCACATTTCTTTAGAGAATTTAAGTTATGTAGTCAACAATATACTAAATCGGCAGTAAATTCGCATTTTATATAAAAAAAAAACTAATTTGTGGTTTATATTTACAATCTGAAAATTAAGCAACCAATGACATTTATTACGTCAATCTATAAGAATTATTTAAAAATTTCGAGGTAAGAAGCGAAAATATAATTTGAATATTAGATAATAAAATTTCTGTTCGGTATTAACGATAGGAGTGGTAGTCCTAATAAGGTGATAAATTCTAAATATTATTAGTATTACATGTCAAATAAAACGTAATAAGTTTTAATTGTTTTCTGTGGAATGAGAAATATATTTATGTAAATTTTCATTCGAATAGCTTAATGAAAATTTTAAAACGTTATATTTATTATATCGCTGAGATAATTGAGTTTCAGATGTTGCCTTCTGGAAGGTTTATTTGATTGTCTTTATGCGGGTTCCCTTTTTGTCTCAGTTTCAAAACGGTGGGGTAAAGCGTTGGCGGACTACCGCTATTCAAACCTGCGATCAACTTCCGTGAAATACCCTTTTGCAACTTTTAACCAATGTTTTATATAGAAAATTAAAACACGATCTCGCTCTATTAGGCGGAAAGTCGATTCGAATTTTCTGCCAAAAATTTATTGGGATTAAGAGGGGGTTATTATGTAATAAATATTGAGGAAAAGGATGCTTTTAGGGTAAAGCTATTGTTCAAAATGTTTCGTTACTGGAGAGCTCTCGTGGTTAATACAGATAGTTCAACAACACTGAAAAAATATTGACTCCCATTAACCATTTAAACATTGACAAAGTAAATCGTTGTTTACTTATGGTTGTTAGTATTTATGTGTTGGTTTACAACAAACATCATGATATATAACTGCGGTTTGGGGGTGCATAATGGTAAGTCTTTTTAAGATAATTGGATTTTTTAATAGTATATGTCTGGAGTGGCCGTAGGGTCACCCTTGAATTTCCCCTTTTACTTACACGATCATATAATTAAAAGGAAATGTGAGAAGGCAAGAATTGCAGTGAGGTGCAGGTCTGAGGACAGCACAACCCTAATGAGAGCACTCAAGCGATGAGTTGCCGCCTCTTGCTGATTGCAGCCGTACTGCAATACTACACCCCCTACAGTACCTACATTTCCTCTTCTCTTACACCTGACACCGACAAATATTCCGTAATAAGAACTCGTGAACCATATTCCGGTGGGTCGCATTACTGCACTGCATGTTTAATTTCGTTTTATTAGGGGAAAATACTTGAAGCTGACATCTTCCACTATTTTACAACCTAGAAGCTTTAGATTATTGTTTCACCAATAAATAACTACTGCAGTAATTAAATAAAGTGGTTTAATAAATTACAGACAGTTGCAATTATTTATATTACTTGATATCGAGGAAGAATCTAGGGTGAATAGCGTTGTTCAGAAATTACAATGTCGAAAGGAAAAATAAAAATAAACTGATGATTGATTCAGTAAATCTATAATTAATTTTCTTCTTTATTCCAAAATTTTTTATTTAATGTAATAATCTAATTTAACTTATAAGCATTATTATAATATAAAGCACAATTTCCTAGCTGTTTATACCTCAATCCCACAATTCATCACTGTATTACTCTGGAACAACGAGACTTTAGGATAGTTATATCTTCTCATTTTCAACTGGGAACAAAATTGCGCTTGGAGTAATATTCTATTTCCTCCCAAACATAATTTCCTTTTTATATTTGCCCCAATTCATCTCACAAATTTTACAGTGCACACATATTGTTTTTAAAATTTAAATTAAGTTTATTGTCTTTTCTTCCTATACTAAAAGCACAAATTTATATTTTGTAATGAAATTACCAGCGCGAGACAATTGAACAGATCCCTACACTTATTAGGTTAGAAAGAATGGAATTGGTTCCTTTGATCTTTGAACGCCCGAGCATTTTACGTTGACTCCTTGCATAATAATCAAGAAGGTGGATGGGGTTGCAATGTGGATAAAGAAAACTCTATCTCTGTTGAAGTTTTCTTACCAATTCTGAAAAAGTCGGACCGGTTTAAATTAATAAAATTGAAAATATCGATTGATAAATAGCAATTTCGCTTTGTTTCGATATTGTTATTATTGTTATGTGTATTGTTCTGTTACTAAGATAATGAGAAATGTTGTAAAGGGAGATATAATACTGAAATGTAAAATGGGTGCTCGGAGTGCCCGAAGTATTTGTTATTTGTTGTAAATATAGCAGGGGCGAGATCGTAGATTGTTTTCATATTTCAAGATATTATGGGGTAATTCGTTATACGAATGTCGAGCACTTGATTAAGGTAGCTCGCGCTCGCTTTAAAATAACTCTCGAACAGCCAACCCCCATGCGATAAATCAAATGTATTGAATTAATTTTACAACGTTTAATTTTACTTTGGAGGAAATTCCCCTATCGGTGACGATAAGCATCTTTTTGCAAGTTTTAATATAAAATGGAAAGAAAAAAAAACATCCCCAAGTTGATTTTACCAGTAGTAAGAGGGGTGGCACACACAAATAGAATTACATGGCGGTTTGTTGTTCAGTAAAATAAATTGTAATGTAGACGCTTTACTACTACATCGGGCGCCCGTTTCCTGGTGAACGTTATAAATATTTCTCGGAATAAAACCGTCGCCAATAACGAAGACTTGTTTAAATGTTCTGCATCCGCATAATTGCAGCTTAAATGTGTCGTTTTGTACAAAATAAGACGCTATTTATGCCAGAATGTGCAAAAAAAAAACTAACAACAGGAAAGAAATTTTAATTCTCTTCGCATTCTCTCTTCAATTGAACCGTTAAAATGAAGTTTAATTATTTTAATTTTTTTTTAAACAAATTTATTTCGTGATTTAAATTCAATTGGATATTAATTTTATTGAAATGCAGAAAAGAATAAAAAAAGTATTTTTTTGTATTTTCTAGTTATTGTTCATAAACAAGTTTTGTTGGCATTTCAAATTGATTCGATGCAAATTTGTTATTTACTGAATAATGCTGCAAGTTTTAAACGCTTGTATCCAGGTAAAGTATGGGATTCGTTAGTGTAATTAAAAAATATGATGTATATCTCGGTGTTGATGGTTTAATGCCGTCAAACGAGTAGATTGAATGATGGATTTAATCGTGTCAGATCAATACAACTCAGTTGCGAGGTGATTACTTCGTTAGAGAGACAAACAATAAAAATTTTAATTGAAACAGTGAATTAAACGCATTTCTTTCCTTCAGTTTAAGGTAAAGAAGATGGGTATAAAAAGGAGCTATTATCAGTAACCCTTTACGTAGATAAACTTGGGCTGGATTAAACCCGAACAAATAAAACTTAAAACGAGCAATAAATCGTTTGCAATCCAAATGTAATCGAAACAAATGCGTCCAATTCGGGGATGTCACAGTGTTTTAAACACATTCTCAGTCTGCGTCAGTTACCGCGACCTACAGACCATGAAACTTCCCCACCGGATTCTAATTATTATTGCACTTACACCCTGATGATAACAGGTTTGGTGCGAAAGCACCCGCGAACTCTAATTAATCTAAACTTGCTCTGCCCACAGGCTTTGATTAATTGTGATCGGTGTATGCGCCTGTCATGATTGCGTGATTGAAATTGTCCAGCTAATTCTTGTCCTGAACAGATCTCGCCTCCTCCCATAACTTATTGAATGTTACGTGCTTAATAATTACGTGATTTATATCTCACGTCATTGACTCTTATACTTTTTCAAACATGCAAAACTGATTTTGAATCAAGCATGAATGATAAAATCGAATAATTTGTTGGGAAATTTTAAGGCGAGTTTTACAAATATTAGTGCGTCGACTGGGCATGTCGTTCCTGTCAGATTCCTTGTTTAGTTCCTGTGCGGGAACCTGCAGTGATTTAAGGGGTTAAATTTGGACAAATGCCAAGGAAAATCTCCTAGTATAAAGAGCGGATGCGTTCATAGATTCCACCAGCCATGACTCATATTCAACAATGTTCACACAAATGTGATGACGCTTCTACTACATCCACCATCGGTCTGTCTTTAATGGATTTTGGAATGTCTGCACACATAGCTCTCTATTCTACATCCATTATCATTTGTCATTTCACGGTTGAAACATTTTTCATTTAATAACTAATTTTATAATACAGGTCCTAAATAAAAAAATGGATCAATAATTTCTGTTCTGTTATTGGATGCTTCCAATTTAAAAAAAAAATTATAGAATGGTCGAATATTTCATTTTAAAGTTTTGAGTGTGATTTTTAATCATACAAAAACAAATGAGATACCAATGAAATTAATTTTATAATTTGCAGATGTATGTACTTCTAATTCCATAGAAATATTGCGCTCTCTGCAATATATCAAAAAGTAACTGCAAGATGTTATTTCTCTAAAAGTATTTAGAGTAGCAAATTCGCGTTAATGGAATCGATATATCGATATTTGCTTAAAGGAATCGCTTCCTGTATGTCTGTGTACAAATGGCGTCGGCGATGACATGAGAGAATTAACATCGGCGTCGAAACGCTTACAGCTTGCGTCATCCGTCTTCGAAAACACGACCACGAAAAACCATCCCCCCTTAAACTCGTATCTTATGTGTATATATTTCCAAGTTCCCCTTTTCCACATGTCTCCAAGTAATGTATACAAAACAAAGAGCAGGGGATGTTATGCAGCGCCTTTCATAGTAAACAAAGTTAACTTCTAGAGCGCGCACACTTTTCATATATTTTTTTTTGCGGTTTATTTTTTCGCACTGCACAATTCAATCTTTCAATTTGAAAGTGGCGGCCCGTGAACTCATGGCGACATTTTTTGATAAAAAGGATACACGAGAACGATATTTTACTTTCAAGCGATTTTTTTGTTGATTTTATAACCCGTCTTCAAGTTTGCATGAATAATGGATGTCTCGACATTATTTAAGATGTCTTCATAAAGATATATGAAATATTAATTCACACATTTTAAATTTCATCTGATAAAAATTCAACATCTTATATAGCAGTAAAAACTTTTAATTAAAAGTGTATAAACAAATTCTATAAGTTTCAGAAGAATTCAAAGAAAAAATCACTCCAGAATGTTGGTTTTAAAATCAAATTTTCCTTTTTTTTCATTTGAAACTAAAAAGTTTTTTGTTTTAGGAAGTATAACGGATATAATTTTATTAATTTAAAATTTTTTTTTGTTCAATTAAAGAGAAAATAATGAAGTTTCGATTGATTATCGTTTTATTAAATTTTTATCATTGGTTAATTAAATAAAAATTCAATTTTATTTAAGGAAAAGTTACCTTAAAGATGGATAAAAGAAAGTTTAAATTGCAAGACTCACGACCGCATCCTCGTTAACTTCTTATCTATTCGCAATGTCTTTTGCACATTTGCCAATCTTAGCGAGAAGAATAACAATAAGTGGAGGGTACAAGAAACAGGGAACAAAAGGGGGTTCGGGAGATAGATGCATGAAGTATTTAATATGCATGTCGGGTCCTAGCCGCGCCTTGAATCCTGAGCGACGGAAAGTAACAGCCGAGACACGAAAGGACAAGGCTTCCGTTTGGAGATTAAAAAACATTTGTGTCGTCTGCATTATCCCACTCGGAACACAAAAATCTACCAATTTAAATAAAGCTACCAACGAAACGCATTTGTACGCTTCAAGCACAAATTTTACATAAATTTTCATTTCTGATCAATTTTGTGGTGGATGAGCTGCAATATTAACAATTAAAACTGGTGGGATATTAATTGCAACTGTAATTGTGTAAGTTACTGTCATGTTTGTTTCAAGCTGTTTCATCAAATATATATCCAATCATATTTGCTATCATATATGAAATTGTATCGAATAATCCAGTAGATAATTTAGTAAAGGTCAAATCAACTGAATACACAAAAGGTGGATGCGCCGGGATTCAGTCAATTTGAATGGATTAAATACAAGCCCCAACGGAACAATAATTATAAACGTTTTTTTTGTATTTCAGGTTTTCAGGCTTAATACAAATAATTCAAGGAAAAATTAAAAGCATTTTGCTTATATATATATTTAGTAACTAAAGAAATTAATATTTTAACTTCTTTCAACTAGGTAATACGTAATAAATGGTATATAAAAACATTCTAACAAATATAATGTGCACATATCTTTACAATTACTTCTTTCAAGATATTATCAAGAACTAAAAATACGAGTTGAGCTAGAAATGTTGCAACTACAAGTTTTTTTGCTTCACACTACAACACAACATATTAAATTTTTTCGTATCTCGTACAAAATGCGATTTAACAAAATATGTTATGGGTTCCCCTTTAATACTATGATCCTCTTTTCATTTCTTTTAAAGAAAATAATTTTTCAAATGTAATAAATTTGAAGTTAAAATGAAGATTATAATGAATTGTAAAGTGGACCAATTTCTATGAATACTAAAATGTAAAATTAATATCGCCTATTACCAGAGTTTAAACAATAGGAACGCCTGATAGTTTTGGTGAACTAGAAACTCATGAATATGGAACAAGCAAACCTTAAACAATTCTGTTGACTGCAAATAATTTCAATGCGGTTAATTTACAACAAACACTTAAAATTTCTTTTCAGATTAATTTTCTGCTTCATAAGTGTGACTAAATAGGCGTGGGAATGAAATTTCCTTTACGTTATTTTCTTCTTTCGTTTTTTTTTATATAAAAATTGCCTATTAAAACTTTGGAATAGATCCGTAATTTGGTTTAATGTTCGCTCTTGTGATGATGTTTAGAAAAATCAGTAAAGGGGGATGTTTATATCCTACTTAATGTTTCATCCCCATCTTTTGTTAGCGAATGCGTTAAGGCTCATCCTCTTTTTACCCCGTCCATTAATGTTACTTTTTTTTGTGTGTTCGGCGATGAAAAAGTTTTATGAACGGGATACAATTTATTGATGCGTTTGCAATATTTTTAGAAGCACGCGCCTGCTTTTATGGCGGGATAAATAAAGAGAAAGCGCATTCGCGGTTGAGATGTGAGGGGTGGTCTAAACAAGTTTCGGGATAATTAATTATCTAAGTTAGGTATTTAGGGCGAATTTTTCTTGAGTTACTATCAAACCAACCACCCGAATATCCATTTAATAACCAACTTTGTTTAATAGATACACCATAATAAACAACATTTATTACACACAGATTTTATACAAAGTTTTATAATTAACAAAAAAATATAATAATTTTTTTTTGTTACTGGAAATTTTAGAAGTTTAAGAGGAGCAATAAATTGAAAGTTAAAACAAACGTCAGTTAATAATTAAAGGCTTGAAAGGAATCTTTTTAAGAAATAGGAATTTGTGAAACAACAAGGTAAGTTTAAAAAGACTTCGAAAAATTTCAATTACTTTCCGGTGGATTAAAAGATTAACTTTGTTAGGAGATGAAAGGATAGTAAATAATCAAAATGTTCTTTTATTACTCGAGTTTCCACGGTATTTAATTAAAAAAAATTTCGCATGCAAAACTATTCAATTCTTTAATAAAAAGAATATTTTCTGTTTACAATATCTAGAATAATTAGATAAGATGAGATTTAATAAATCTGAAGATATAAAATCATCTCATTTAGTTTGTATTTTTATTTTTCTCAGAGTCCAATTTGTTAATTAGATTTTTGTGGAACTTCTTATAAAAAAATTGTGTATCCGTTGTACCTGCAGCGAATATAGATGACCGTGCAAAAATTCCAAGAACCTATTAACGTGATTACTCTCGCAAACATACCAGAGAAACAAAAAAATACGAAAAGCGCCCAATAATCCGCTTCCGATTCTCGAACCATATGAAATATTAATGAATTTCAATGGAATCTCACAACACTTACTACTTCAACTAATGAGCAACGCACGTTCTTTCGTATTAACTTTTAAAAGGGCGTGCTTTTGTTTTATTAAATTAGTCGGTGAGGAAGCAACAAACAAAATTAAATTCCTTCATTAAATTATATTTGTACGGCTTAAAATATAAACACAAAACGTGAGTTAATAATTTAATTATCCAAAAACTAATTTGCACAGAAATATTTAATGAATAATTATTTTATTTACTTGGAGAATTTTATTTTGAAATGTGGAAAGAAATATGAAAAATTTTTCATTTGGACTAAATGGGTTAAATTACTGCAATACATAAAACTGTCTAAGAGTACTTAGTCTCACTTATAAAGCACTTAGTACTTGTTTAATGCATATGATACAATTAACCGGGCGCCTGATATATATTTTAATAAGATAATGAGTGAGGGTGGGTTTTTTTACTTCTTAGTTAATAAAATTTTATTAAATTGGAGCGCACGTTGCGGTATCGATGAGGGCTTATGTTAGTTAGTAATTGAATAACTTCCGCGCGTCCAATGTACCGTGAAAGTTGGACATTTACACCCTTCACAATAATAAAGCAACTTTCGGATATATGAGAACAGGCGTCGAATTATTAGGACGAGGGGGTTGGTGTAACTTTGACAAGGGTTTCACATATGCGCGTGTTTCCTAATTATTGTTATTAACTGACATGAATGCCTTAATTGAGGGTTGCTAATTATTAATTAATTTGTCAGTTCACCGAATATTGCGTTTCCATTCAGGATATTCCTATTGTTTGAATTATAACAAACATTTCAAAATAACCCATTCAATATCAGATGTGCATTTTCAATAACACAAAAAAACTCTCCATCTACACATTTTTTTATGGCTAAATTATTGGTGTACAAAATAAATTTTTGGTTGTTGTTTGGATTATCATTTACAAATTTAATTATCTTAACAATTTTATATCCCTTCAACAATTAAGTTGTATTACTGTAGACTTGTTGTATTTAAATAAAATTATTTGCTACGTGCTTTGTAGAATTATAAATTGCGTGAAATGGAAAATCGCTTTGAATTCAAATTCGAGATGATAAATTTCTTTAAAGCCGATGTAAATGCTTGCAAGGTTTTTTTTTAATATTACGAATTCTTAAAATTTAGAGGATTAATATTTTGTTTGTAAGAAGCCGCCAGTTGCAATATGCATCAAAAGCAACCCTTATATATTTCTTGTTTTGTATATATGTATATACATAAATATGTTCGGATAAAAATCGAATTTGTATGGAATGTTCGGTTGATATTCAGTTTAAATAACCAAATGAGTTTTAGTAGAAAAGTTGAAAAGGCAAACGTGAAAAGATTTGAAAGCGTGTTAACTTAACACGTCTCTCACTTTCAATGTAGCAGTCACAGCAAAGTGGCAGAGTAATGGATATCTGGAATAATTTATTCCGTAACATGCTCGAACAAACTTGGCCCGGTTCGATACTGTAACAAGTTTTACTATGGTTTAAACCGCAAGCAAAAAAAAGAGATTAGGAATTTTTTTGAAACTCACTATATGTCACGTATTGAAATCATTGTGTCGCGCACATATTTGTATTAATAAAACACAAAACGGAACACCTGTAGACTAGAGGCTTTGAACACCTTTCTCTCTCTTTCATACAACTTTATTAGTGTTCCTCTTTAGTCTTGTTGTTGTCTAGAACAGAATTAAGTTTGAACTTCCCCCACAACTTTATGAATTAATACAAAGTTTCAGACGCTAAATAAACTATCGACGAACTCCCTAAATAACATTTAACCGCGAATGAGTCCATCCTATAACTTTTAGTCAAATTTTGTTTCCCTAAATTAATTTCATAAATAAAAAATTGTTAATTAATTTGAACTACATATAAATAACGGCCTTTTTTTGTAAAATAAAATAAATATAAAATTACAACGTCAATTTATTTATTTTAATTTGAACCACAAATTAAATATAACAACAAATTATTTTTATTTAAATTTGCATCGCATTGAATCAAATATGAAATTTTCTGGCTAACTTTACATAATAATTTTTGAAAGAAATAT
>JAODAH020050415.1:0-24058 GCA_027574865.2 Coproporus ventriculus | reverse complement strand
TATTTGACATTTGATATTTGACATTTGATATTTGACATTTGATATTTGACATTTGATATTTGACATTTGATATTTGACATTTGATATTTGACATTTGATATTTGACATTTGACATTTGATATTTGACATTTGATATTTGACATTTGATATTTGACATTTAAAAGAAGTGACGTGAGCGCAAACTGTCAAGCTAAATGAAAGTTTGCAAAATCGTAAACTGTCAAGTTAGACGGAAGTTTGCACGGGCCCGGGCGCACAAAAAATAGCGGGAAATTTAAAAAAATATGTGAAAAGCGTAATGTCAAAAGTGAAACTGTCAAAGTGAGAATGTGACAGAGAAATGTCAAAAGTGTAAACGTAAAAGTGTAAATGTCAAAAGTGTAAATATGTAATGGAAAAATGAAAATTGAAAAATCGAAAAATTTTGAAAAAATTAAAAAATTTTCGAAAAAACGAGAAATTCGAAAAAATGAAAAAACCCGGAAATATTTAAAATTTTTGGAAAAAATCGAAGAATTTTGAAGAAATCGAAAAGTTTAGAAAAATCGAAATATTTTAAAAAATTCGTAAAATTTTTGAAAAATCGAAAGAAATCGAAAAGATTAAAAATTTTTTAGAAAAATCGAAATAGGTTGTTATATGAAAGGTCATAACGTCAAAACGTTAAGACAAAATGTTGAAATATCATAAACAAATATAAATATTAAAATGATCTAAATGTCGTAATAATAAAAAATTATATTGTCAAATTTTTTAAATGTCAAATAATAAACATCAAATGTCAAACATTAAACACCAAACTTAAGTTAATTAAGCATTAGGCATCAAGTTTTAAGCATCAAACATCAACAATGAAATATCAAAATGTTCAAATATTTTGGGCAAATAAAAAAATCAAAATATGTAAATTAGAAATAAAACAAATTGAAAATATTAAAAATTTTTAAAATTGCATAGGAAAAAAATTACGGGTTTTTCCATACAAATGCATGTATTTAATTTGTTGCACAATTAATAATTTTAAACTTGAAATAAATCTTGTGATGAAGTTAAAAAGAAAAAAATTAATTGACTGGGATGACCTTGTTAGTATAATACAAATGTAATAACAAAATAATTGACTAATTTTCTTTGGTGATTTTGTAAAATTATTGAAAAGAAAACCGGTTTATGAAAGTGAAAAAAAAATGTTTAAAAATCATAAATAAATTTCTTATGTTTTCCAGTCCAAATGATAATTTTAATTTTTTGATTACATCGAAATATCGAATGTCAAAAAAAAAAAATAAGAAAGTTAAAGAATTAAAAAATGTTAAATTGTTAAACAAAAAAATCGAAGATTTAAAAAATTTTCAAAACTGAAAAAAAAACCGAAATATTTTAAATGTAAAAAACGGAAAATTTGAAATATATGTTAAAACACTTACAATATTAAAAAAAAAAAAATAAACAAATGTGAAACGTATGTATTAAACAATTAAAATGTATTTTTTTAAAATTAATGTTTTAATTTAAAGGTTTAAAGTACAAATATAAATAATGAGACAGAGACACAGAAAAAGAGAGAGAGAGAGAGAGAGAGGAACTTACTTTTAATATTTATTGTACATGCAAATAATGAAGATAAGATGTGATAAGAATAAATAACAATATATTCTAAACACTGATCAACTATGTTCAAACTCTTCAACGTTATATTTTTAAACATGTTTCCCCCACCACTATATTTAATTGTTTATTCATTTTTGCACTTCGAAGCATGAATATATTTTCAAATCATTTATTTATTCAATCATATTTATAACAATTTCTATTATATATAACATTTTGCACATTTGAAATTTGACATTTTACTAAGGTAATCAGACGTCCTACATTAAGTGAGACTGCCCAAAATTGAAAATCGTTCCCAAAATGTCCCACGTTGGACAAACGTGTCACACTTCAAAGTTTTGTTGTTAAATCAAAATTACAAGGCAATTTAGATTTTCTCAAAATTGAGGAAATATCCCTAGGTATATTAAATATCTGTAAAATAGATAACAGTCCAAAAAATCGCAAATTCTGACGATTTATCGCCACACAGATCAACATTGCCGTGGACCCAAATTAATCGCTTATGTTATTTAAAAACGACGCTCCCACACATATGGAGGGTGATAGCGAGACATGACCGACTTCCAATAGTTCTAATGCGTAGAATATCGTTCACCTTAGTTAGGGGTCTTGCCAATTCATAAGAAATGTCGACAAAAGCTGGCACTCAAAAAGGACTAGACCCAATATGTTGGGCTCCTTGGTTATACATGGGAGAGATTGGAGACTTGTTGGGCCCAATTTGTGGGAGTTGTACTTGTGAAGAAAAGCCTCGCTGAGACATTATTCATTGGAAAATGTGTGGAGAGGCAGGAGAGATATTGACGGAATGTATGGAAGCTATAATGTTTATAGTTCAGATATTCATTGGGCAATATATGGCAGAGGCAGAAGAGATGTTGGCCAACATTTGTAAACAAAATTTTTGTAAAATCTCGCCGAGAGATTTGTTGGCTAATCTGTGGGAGACGCATTAAAAAACTAAAAGAATGATTTAAATTCATTTAATACTTTTTGAGATTACCCCGAAATATCAAAATGTCAAAATTATGGAAACAGTTTGGCAAGTGCTCTTATTAAATTAATACTTGCATAATGTCAGATGTAATGATGCTAAAATCTGCACAATGTTTAAGCTAACCTTACTTAACCTCATCATAAATTCTAGTATTAAGCCAGAGGTTATTCTATGAAATAAAAAACTTCTATTTTAATTATGTATAGATTTTTAATGACTTTTAGATTGGAATCTTATGATTTTAATGATAAGTTACAGATTTTCAAAAATTTCTTGGTACGGCTCTGATATAGACTCCATTCTTTGATTTCAGTACAACTTCATAAGCAAGCCTCAACTTATGACCTTCAACAGGTAGAATCTCAAAATTTCTTAAAATTTCTGCTAGTGCCGCTTTCATTTCAAGCATCGCAAATTTTTGACCTAAAACAAAAATGAACAGTTTAGTTTTGCTAATAAATAAAATCTCCTCATCTTTGTATCCATCTCACTTATAATCGCCTCAAATAATTTGTCTTTAAATAATATTGTAAAAGAAATATTTAAAAGTTTTTCTTATCTTTGTTTGATCGGTGTCATTAAATGGTTCAAAAATATTTTTTTAGACAAACCTAAACAATTTCTTGCTCCTGCACTAAATGGAATGTAGCTAAATGGATTCCTCTTGGCTTGTTCTTCAGGATTAAATCTTTCTGGATCAAATTTTTCTGGATCTGGATAAATTTCTGGATTTCTATGTATCGAATAAATTGACATATTCATTGGTAAATCTGCTGGCAAGGTACCACCATCTAAAAATGATGAAAAATTTAATAACGCCAAATATTAGAACACCAAATATAAAAATGTTAAAACTCTACGAGTACAATACGTCAAAATTATCAAATTTAAATTGATCGAAATATTAAGTATATGAAAGTGTCAAAAATTAAATGATAAATTTTCAAAATGTTAAATGTTGAAAAGTCAAAATATTGAATGTGCAAAAATCAAATGCCAAAAGTCAAAATGTCAGAGATGCAGTTGCATAATCCGATATGCTTAAAATTGTGTGATATTGAAAGTGATTCATTTGATCTCTAAGAGTTGAAAGTATGAAGAAGAGATGAAGAAAAATCTAACTTACAATATTTTACATCTTCTTCATTCTCTCTAGCAATGTATAGTACTGGTGGGTAAAGTCGTAAAGATTCTTTGATAACCTTTTCCAAATATTTCATTTTATGGATATCTGAATGTGCAATGGTTTTGAATTTATCTTCGTAGAAAATATCTTGCAACTCTTCAACTACTTTATCCTAAAACATTCAAGATTAAAGAAAATATTAATCAATATGAATTATCATGTATACTTACTTGTACATCTTTATTCAATGATAAGCAATATAATATGTATGATAGTGCTGTTGATGTTGTATCATGGCCCTAAAAACAAAAAATAAAAAATATAATTAACAAAAGTAAAAGAAGCGTCAGAAAAATCTTCTTACAGCAAACATAATAGTATTCACTTCATTCATAATATCTTCATTTTCCAAAGGTTTTCCATCAATAGTGCTTTGAAGTAACAAATCTAAAAATGCCATCCTTTTTTTTCTTCCAAGATCATCTGTCAGTTCGGTGTCTTTCACATCTTTCTGTTTTAATTGTTCCTTTCTTTTTTCGATCACTTTGGAATTAAATTCATGCACATATTTAACAAGTCGCTTTTCCTTCCAACAATCTTTTGTGAATAAATAAAGAAATTCGTTTTGCTTCAATATGTTTAAACCTCTTTCGACTACGATTCTTGTAAGTTCTTTGATACATTTTGCATATTCGTTATCTGGATTTTCTTGCGAGTTTATTGAAATTCCCATAGATGTCTCTGAAAATAAAAAATTAAAATATGAAGCGAATTAACTCCATCTATGATAAAAACATTATAATTTTACTAAATTTTCTTTTTTTAGTTAATGAAGAAAAAATGATAAGAATGAAGAACAAAATGAAAAAAATCAATCAAAATGTCAGATATTAAAAATTATGTAAAAATATAAAATAGTCAAAATGTAACAAGAGTTAAATTGTCAAAAAAACATATCAAAAGTCTGACACTTACCACAAATGACATCAAAGGTGTACGCGCAGAGGTACGGAACATTGTCAAAAGGTTTACCATTTGTTTTTTCAAATTGTTTGAGCAAAACTTTTGTGTTTGCATTGAAAACATCAATGAATTGTTCCAAAATTTGAAAATGGAAAGCAGGTGTAATCATTTTTCTAGTCTTGCTCCATTTGGCAGCTAAAACATGAAAATATTAAATGTGAACATAGAACATCATACATGTTAAGCAATCACGTTAAAAAATTAAAAATGTGAAAAAAAATTAAAATGTGAAAATGTCGAATGTCATAATACCAAATGACAATATTAAAATATCAAAATTATCGAGTGTTTGACTTTTTAAATTGTTTGAAACAAAATTAATTTTTGATATTCACCTTTACTTGTCAAAATTCCGTTACCAAGCCATTTTTTAAAATACTTATAATCCTGTGATTTTTCGAGTATTTTAGTCGATGATAAAATATACTCGATAAGTTTAATATCCGAAATCACCAAAAATGGAAAACAAAATCCAAAAGACATTTGAAAAATTCCGCCATATTTCTGTACACGATTATGCACTTCCGGTATAACAACTAAAAAGAAATATTTTTGAATTTTTTTGAATAAATTTTAGATCAAAAAATGAATTTACTTTCAGTTGTTCGGAAATCTAAAGCATGTGCGATGATGGGTTTTGCCGGAGGTGCTGGAATATGCTGGATGAAACCTTTGATGTGATTGTATTTTTTTAAAACACGAATTACGAAAGGAGTCAGAAACGCGAGAACACAAACAAGAATCGCAAACATTTTTGAACTGTTTTCGACTGAAATCGACGTAATTTTGGCTTATATTTAACTGATGGCTAAATTGTTTTTTTTTTTTGATGAACTAAGATAAAGCTTTATCTAATATTCTTATCTAATGTTAAGTGGCCGAATTTTTAATTATGAGATAAACCAAGTGAATTTGCACTAAATTAATTTTGAATTTGTTTGATAATGATAATAAATCAAGCAGGATTGTCAATTCATGATTTTTTTTTTAAATTTCAGAATCATGATTAAAGGTAGGAAAGGAAATGTTCGAAAACAAATCTCCACATTTTAAATTTCTAACGAAAAAAAAAAGTCGTTTACACCACAATACACGTCATAGAAATAAAACTGCTTAAACAACCTATTCATGACATTTTTTTCGATTTTTAAATGTCAAAAGTGAAAATGTCAAAAGTGGAACTGTCAAAAGTGACAATGTAAATGTGAAATGTCAAATGTGTAAATGTCAAAAGTGGAAATGTGAAATGTGAAAACTGTAATTTTCAAAAGTGTAAATGTGCAATGGAAAAACGAAAATTTTTTGAAAAATCGAAAAATTTTGAAAAAATCGAGAAATTTTGGAAAAATCGAAAAACTTTGGAAAAATCAAGAAATTTTGAAAAAATCGAAACTTATTTTTATTTTTTGTAATAAAATTATTGATGGGTTTCTTATTCTTCTTCTTCTTTTTCTCTATTTTTCAATTTTTGTTTGGTTAACCTGGAGTCCATCTTTATCCATTGTTGTATTTTGTTGTTCATGTTCTACGTCCTTTCTATATGCTCTTGCTATCTTACTTCAAAATAAAAATTTCTATATCAATTGAGGTAATATAATAAAAAAAACGAACAAAAAATCTACATAAAATCGATTTAATTATAATTTTACTATTACAAATTTGAAATATTATCAATTAATTGTATAACTAATATCCAAGATTCTGGCACTTTTGGAATAATTTTCCAAAAAACAAAATGAACACCTGAAATTGATTTAAGAAACAATTCTGAATGTATTGTACGTAGTAACCATTTTCTTCAACGCTCCAGTTGTTCAGAACTTTTATCACCTTTCTGAAATTTGAGATTTATTAAGTCTTAAAATAAAAAATTTAAAAATCTTACATAATAATCTTCATTTGCTAATATTTTTTCAGGTCGAGCTGTGATTCCTCTAGTTGGTGGTTCCGTATCATGAATTATTTTGTACACATCTGATTTTTGCAAGTAGTCCAAATTCTTTGGTGGTGGTTGGTACTTCAAGAAGTTAATCCTGTTGAAGAAAACTAAATTAAGAGAATTTACTAAGCAATTGGTTTTTATTTTTTTATATCAATTTTTTTTATATAAAATGATTGGATTTCAATAAAATGAATCAGTTGAAAATGCTCAAGAGCATTGTCAAAATGAACTTTATAGTGAAAACCAAAATTTTAGAAATCAAATCGACTTTCAGACAACATATCAAATAGCGTAATGACAAATTTGAAATATAACAAAATATTTTTGTTTTTTATCAACATTTTTCTTCTTCCAAATTTTTGTTACATTTATAATATATTTGAAATATTTTTTATGTAGTTTGACATCTTGTTAATTTTTTTAATATTTACGTTTTATAATATTTTAATGGTATTGATATTTTTTCAATTTTCTTTATAATCTAAAATTTTTTGATTATTTAGCCTTTTTGGATATCAAAAGACAATTTAATGCATTTTTATATTTTGACATTTTACGTTTGACACTTGAAATTTTATCTTTCTGTCGTTTTCCTTTACTTTCAAGTTTAAATTGGCAATTCTTAACCGTTTCAAGTTGGAATTATTGAATACTTACTCATCGTAGTTAAATAAGATAATTATTTAAAAATGCAATTAAATTGTTTGTGTAAACAAGATTGTTAGATAATTTCGCTAGGATTATATTTAGACCATTGTTTAATCCTGTCTAGATGTCAGTCGCAACATTTTTGACAATTTGCCAGAAATACATTTTAAATTTTATGCGAATGAAAAGATTAGATAAATAAAAAATTCAATTTAATTTGAACCCACTTGATATAAAATAAGTTGGGACGTTAAAAAATTAATCTTAGATCTAAAGTAAAGTACGTTTTTAAGTATTTTTCTTTATAATATATAATTCGTACTTTTTTTTATGTGATTAGGTGCTAATCAGTTTTAATTTATCTTTCATAATAAAAAATTTTGAGAGTTTACTCGATGAAAAGTTTAATCCTAGATGATATGTAATCTCTTGAAACGATTGATTTCAAAGATAAATTAAAAAATTATAAAAGAAGCAAAGGCACAAAGTCCTTTCCCTGACCTCCGATTCGATAAGGTTTACTTATAAAGATGTGCCTGGATACTTAAATATATATATATATATATAAAAAATTGAGAGGCTTATAGATAGCAGAAGTACTCAGCCGAACGTACAAAAATATAATAAACTATTTTCCAAAAACTCTGACAGAAAATTCATAATTAACATAAATAAACAATAATAAAATAAGCAACTTTACTAAATCTTCACCTTGTAAAAGAAAAGTCAACAATAAAAAAAAAACAGAAGAAAGAATAAAACAGCAACATAATGAAGAGAATAAAAGTAAGGAGAAAAGAATAAAAGCAACAATAAAAAAAAAGAAAAGTAAGAAGAACAAGAAGAATAAAAAATAGAAAACAAAAGAAGAAGAAACAATATAAAAATATGAGTATAGGAATAAAAATTTTGAAAATGAGTAAAAGACGAATTGTAGTAAAATGCTGAAATTTAAAATTTTTCATTTCGTAAATAAAAAAAATTCAAAGATTTTTTAAAATTTTTTTCAAAATTTCCTAGCTTTTTCAGTTTTCGAGGAAATTTTGGAAAATCTCGTAAATATCATAAAAATTACTAAACTCTTTGAAAATTATGGAGAGTAATGAAAATCAGAGAAAATAACAAAAATAATAAAACAATTAAAAATGGTCAAAATGTAAATGCCACAATGTTAAAAAGTCAAACTTAAAAGTTAAGATGTCGAATATGAAAATGTGGAATATCAAATATCAAAAGTCAATATGTCGTAATGCCAAATGTCAAAGCGATAACGACAATTTGTTAAAATGTCAAATTGAAAATGTCAAATATAAAATACCAAGCAGTAAAAATGTAAATATTTGTTGGAATATTATTAATATAATCAAAACTTAAGAAAATAATAAAAAAATGGCTAATTTATGTTATAATATTATGATGGTTTAATATTTTGAGTTTTGAAATTTGACATTTGGAATTTGTACAATTTCACATTTGGTAATTGACATATTTGTAATGTAATTTGAATCATGAGACAACTGATTTAGACGTTTTAATATTTCACATTCGAAATGTCAAATTGTTTTACAGTTGGTATTTCACATATGACATTTAATATTTGACATTTGAAATTTTGACGTTTCAGCATATGCGATTTGGATATTTTGATCAAAAATTAAGACATTTTTTGAAATAACAAAGCTGATATGTGACAATTATTTTGATTTAAAATTAAACATAGAAAAAAATAAGAAATGGAATGAGGTTAATTGAAGTGATTTGTTTTGATTAAATATCGTTGTTGTTTACTCACTTTTTTGTATCAGTGACTTTACTTGGAATCAAACAACAATTGGATTCTCTGAAAAATTTAGACATGCAGGGATGTATCAGGGAAGTAAGTGAGAAACAAAAGAATACAACAAAATTTCCCATTCAGCTTCCAAAAATTGTTGTATTCGTAATGTTAAAAGGTCTTTTACAATACCTATAAATCGGTTGGGTAACATGCGTCCATGGCCAGATATTGTTCCAATGGTTAACCTGAAAACAACACACGTTTGTAAATAGGGGATTACGGCATTCGTTCCTACCCGATAGTATTTCCCTTAAGCACTTCATAATACGAGCTTATTGTCTGATCTATTTTATCATCTGTTAAACTCGGATGTCTCCTTGCTCGAGTCGCATCATCCGGTTTGCACCATCTCCTACCACCTGGAAGTATTATCGGCCTTTCTAATGGTGTTAAAGGTTTCGTGTACTTTTCTTGCATCTGAAAAAAGTTCAGACTCAATTCTAACTGGAAAATTGGGTGCTTCCAAATTGTAAGTGATGTTGCTGCACGCGTATTGATTCCCATCCAATTTTTCTTGCGATTTATAAAACTAAATTGGGAAGCGTTTTCCCCTTACCGACACGTGTTATTTTATTTATCGACTCGGATTATTTATAAACTTTTATTTTTAAATAATTTCACAATACAAAGTTACATCAATCATTTTTAGCAAGAATGTAGAAAACAATGGAGTACATTGCGATAAGTAATTTATCCTCCAATTTTTCTCATTTTTTAATTCATTAGATTTGTTTAGAAATTTCGATTTGTCAATTCTTAGATTTAGTTACACAAAAACTTACTGCATAGTGGATAAAAATGGTCATAAGTATGTATTTTGGGCGCTGATTACGAGAATTGTTATAACAAGTCAGAATTTTGACATAAACTATCAAATGTCAACAGGCTTTGTTATTTTAAATGATTCTCGTAATTTTCGATGATTTTGATTGTTTTTTAGTTTTTTTCTTCGTTTCGATTTTCTTGATATATGTGTTTTCAACTTTTTAGATTTTTTTGATTTTACGGCTTTCTTCAACTCTTTTAAATTTTTAATTAAACTTTTTTTTTATTTAACAACATTTTCTCTTATTTCTTAGTATTTTTTAAACATTTTCCACTTCTTTTTAAATATTTGACAAAAATGAAAAAACTGAAATATTAATTAGAAAATTGGAAAAAATGTAGAGAAATAAAAAATTCAAAAATTTAATATTAAAAAAATCGAAAAATAAATGTTTGATTTTAAAAAGAAATTTAGTACTTTCCGCACTGTTATTAAAATACTTAAACACAACATCATCGATTACCTCAATGACCTACCCCAAGACTTCATTAATACATTTACAGATATAGATAGGTGAAAGTTAGTTTTACCTTCTCCTTTTTCTTGATTTTTTCTTCCTCGTTCCGCCTTGCTTCCTCCTCCGCCAGTTTTTGGGCTTCCTCCTCTTCGTTCCTAATATTTAATTCTTCTTCTGTCATACCTGTTGACATATCCTCACTTTGGCTATGAAATTCTTCTTTATCCTCACTTTCTTCTTCCACCACACTCAATTCGTCTTGTGATCCTGCAATGTTATCACTTAGAAATCTTTTTGTGTACTAAAATAGTAATAATGATGATAATACCTAGCACTAATAGTTCGGTTATATCGTCGTCTGTTTCAATATTTTCAGCATCACTTACAACCTAAAAAATAGAGAAAGAAAGTGGTGGGTGATTTGGGCCAATTGGACGTCGCGATTATAATCGCTGCCAATAGTTTTATTTACATTCAGTTTTGTCAGCAATAAATATTTATCCGTACAAGAAAAGAGTTTTCAAGCGTACTACTTCGCACTTGATAACATTCACAATGTTTTTTTTTTTGTAAGAAAATTCTTCATTATTACAAGTAACAGTTCTAGGAAATTAATTTTTTTTTAAATGAATAAAAAAAAGTTTTTTTAAAATGAGAAGTGGCTTTAAAAATTGGATAAAATGGCAAGAATTTGTTAAAATAAAAAAATCACCCGAAAATTTGCAGAACGTTCTACGTACATTTTCATCTTCGTGATGGGGTTGCGCTTCGAGCGCTATCTGTTGCAATTGTTGGGTTATTAAACCCAAGGTCATTTGAATTGTTGTTGGGAGTTCAGAGAGGGCGGATAATTGTTCTTTCACTTGTGCTAGTTGTTGTTCCAAAGTGAGGATAGTTTCTTCTTTACCTACAAATAATAATACATTATGTAATGAAAACGAAAAATGAAATATAGTTTGTTGAACCACAGGTTTGAAGCAGAGATTAGAGTCAAAATGTCAAATGTCAATACGTCAAAATATTCAAATATCAAAACAATACATTTTATATATCAAATGCAAAATTTTTAAATGTTAAATATCAAATGTCAAATACCAAATGAGAGAAACATCTCAAATCTTTCCTTTACTTGACATTTTGATGTTTGACATTTTTCAGCAAACAAATAGCAATTTCATCAACCAACTTACTTTTGGAAACTTCACTTTTACTAATTTCACTTTTTTCTTCATGTTGTGAATCATCACATTCATCTATGTCATAATTATCAATTTCAATTGAATTTTCGTCAAATCTCACTACGTTTTCATATTCATTTCTTTCAAGTTCTTCCCTTGCTTCATCTTCTGCCCTTGCAGCTGCTTCAGCTGCATCAATTTCAGCTTGTTCAGCTGCTTTTCTAGCAGCTTCTTCGGCTTCAATTGCAGCTTGCTCCTCAGCCAACTAAAATACATTTTTAAGTTGTAAAATTAAAATTTTGTGGAAAATTTTACCTTTGAAGCTTTTTCTGCTTCCAAATCCTTTTTGGTTCTTATTACAACTTTATAGGAAGACTAAAACAAAAAAGATTGTTATATAAATATACAAATGAAGAAAATAAAGAAGATGAAGAAGGCAAAAAACGAATAGATAAAGAAGAATGTGAAGCAGATGAAGAAAGTGAAGATGATAGGCAGATGAAGTTGTTGAAGAAGATGAAGAAGGTAAAGACCAGGAGGAAGGTGAAGAAAATTGTCAGATTGGAAGATGAAATACCAATTCGTGAAAATAATTTTTACCTTAACTGGTTCTTCTATTTTTGTAGGTTTCGGTTTTGGACCTTTAGGTTTCTGTAAGAATGTTGACCATTTCCTTCCTTGTACTTCAATTTCTGTAAGACATTCATTAACTGCCTAAAACATGAACTTTTATTAACTTTTAAAGTTCTTCTAGATATCTCTTTCTTACTTTTAATACTTCACTTGCTTGTACGTTGACCAACTCTTCTTCTTTTTGCAACTCAGAAATGTTGAGATTATTTTGAATTTCAATCTTGTTTTCTATTTCTGCGGTTGTGGTGATCTCTTGTGAAATGACTTCTGCTTTCTGAAATTCTTTTGATTCTGTTTGTTTTATGGTTGTTTCTGATTTTGAAACTATCTCGGGATTAATTATACTATGGATTTCTTCATCAGTTAAATTCAAATCATGTTCATCGAAAGCAGTATTTTCTGAAAGCAAATTAACCAAAATGGAAAAAATAACTCATGATTTTTTGAAGATGAGCAAAATTTTCTTCAATCTACCTGTAACAATGGTTATATATTCCATCGGTTTACATTCTTGTATTAATTGTTGCTTTTCTTCCAGGTGATATTCCATTTCTTTCAATTCTTTTAGTTTTTCTGCTTCTTCTTTTTGCACTTCTTCTAAATAAGGCCGTTCTGGATAATCAATCGGTATAGATCCCTCCATTATATTAAAAACTTCTTCATTGCTTTCTTCTTCCTAAAAACACAAACCAGTGAATAAAAGTTTTACGACGAATAGTATAAAATATCTAAATGTCAAAATTACAAACATCAAAATGTCAAAATATCAAAATGTCTAACCTAGCCCAAAACAGGTTGTTATGAATGTGTTTTGAATCAAAATACATTAGACGTTAAGATCATTAATAAATTACAAGTAAGGTATATTTTAGCTTAGTTCAAAATGTGTTCTTCTATTCTATTTTAAATCTGTTTCATTTTTGGCAAAGCAATTTTTACTTACAGCAATTAAGGCAAGTTGGGCGTCAGATAATTCACCCCTAAAACAAATTTTGACTTGATTATATAAAAAAGGAATCACAAATTAAAATTTACCTGAAGATTGTAATTTTAAATTCGTTTCCTGCTTTAACAATTTCATCATTGGCTTCGGAATGAGATAGTGAGGTTACGTCAACATCATTGACCTTCAGAATTACATCTCCGACATGCAGACCACACTTTTGGGCAATACTTTTTCCAATAACCTAAAAATATATAATTAGCAAGTTTAAAACACATCTAGATATGTTTCCAATTACTACATGTACCTAAATCTAATTTCTAGAATTCTTCAAGAATTTTTTCAATTTTTGGGGATAAGTATTAAAAAAATTTTGGATATTCTTCCTTCGTTTTATTTTTGAGCAAAATTTTAAATATTTTGAGATTTTTTCATTTTTAGATTTTTAATTTTCTTGACTTACAAAAAATTGGGAGTTGGAAATTTTGCCGTTTTCTTACGTTTCTCTTCGGTTTTGAACTTGGAATTACTTGTATGGTTATAAGCCATTTATTACTAAGATATCAAAGCCGAAAATGAAAAATTTATTATTTCGAATTTTTATTGAAAATTTTGTTTGGTGAATGAAAGAATTACCTTGATGATGGTAAAAGGTACTTCGAAGTCAGCACCACCGGTCAATCGAAACCCCCATGGGGTCCTTTCAGTTTTGCTCAGATGAAGTTCAATTGCCATTTAATCCAGGTCACTATACACCTACCGGATCACATCATTGTTAATTTAGGACTGAGAAACTAATGCCGCATTGCATTCATTTGCAACACTGACATTACTAAATTAAACTCTTAACCAATCAACAAATTTATTTTGAATGTAACTTTGAAACTAATTAATCTAACATTATAATTATAATTAGGTAAAACTCGGGAGTTTTTAAGGCTAATAAATGCTGCAGGCTTATACAGAGACAAGTAGACTCTGAGAACAGATCTGAAAGCGCGAAAAAATGAAATATTAAAAAATCAGAAATAAAAACAAAATATTCCAAAAATAAAAAAATTGATAATATAAAAAACAAAAAAATTAGAAAAAATGATTATTTTTCCAACTCTGGAAAATTTAAAAAATCTAAAAATGGAAAATTTCAATAATCAACCAGTTGAGAATGCTAAAGAGGATTACCAAAATGCACTGAACAATCAGAAAGACGAATTGTCAAACGTCAAAATGTTAAATGCCAAATATTGACATCGACATTTTCCAGTTTCGTCATTTCCATTTCGGGTTTTATTGAATTTTCTTATTTTAAACATCCTTCTGTTATCGATTTTTTTTTATTTGCGACGGTTTAGATGTTTTTGAATTTCCAATTCTTTCGATGTTTTTTAAATTTTAGAATTTAATTTTTTTCATTTTAATTTTTTCTTTTTGACAATTTTTATCGATTTACAAAAATGTAGATAATGTTAAATATCAAGTTACATTATCAAAAAATCTCTAAATGAATTTCCAAAAATATTGTTAAGTGTTAAAATGTCATATATATAATCGTTAAAATATTATTCTCAATTTGAAAATTTTCACGCATACGTATTTTTGTTTTGTTTGTGCGTATGTGTGTGTGCCCGCGCGAATGTGTGTTAGGAGATAAATTTATCGAAACGACAGATCAAATGGTCGCATTCTTCGATTCTGGCACTGTATTGGGGCGCGTGTTATTGATTTTATTTATGGACCAGGCGAATGGTAATTAACTGGTTTGCATCCTTTCTGGTTAAATTCCCGCGTTTCCCAACCGATGGTTCATTTGAATTTTTATTTTACGATCTAGGATTACTTAGGAAATAAATAATTGACCTTATGGTTTAAGATGTTGAACTGTCACTAAGAAAATAATAATGATAAAAGAGGTTTAGTATGTGTTACTAATGTAAAAAACATGAGATAAGTGCTAACTTCGTTTGCATATGATGGGTTCCGTATAAATGAAACCAAATTCAATTTTACGTTTTAAATAAAATATGGGTAAAGCCATTATAAGAGTGCTAGAGAAGGGGAGAGAGGGGGTCGATCAGCAAAGTTGCTGTATGTTTTTTAATACTACCAGGTAAAAATTGCCAAAAAATATTTTTTTACTCAAAATTTTTGTTTGTAACTTCTATTTTTTTTATTGAGTTTTCTTTACTTTTTTCAAATTGTTTATTTACTGCGGCAATTTGCTTAATTTTTTTTCATTTTTTTAAATTTTGATTTTTGAATTTTCAAATTTTCTTTTTTTTAATTTAATTTTTCATATTTTATTTTATCTTATTTCACATATTTCGTTTGTTTATTCAATTTTCTTTGAGTATATAATAAATGTTCAGTTTTCCAAAATATTTCAAATTTTCGATTTTATGGTATTTCGAATAAAATTTTTTTGTTTTTATGAATTTTTTGAATTGTTCACTTATTGGTTCTTTTATATATCGTTGAACTAAATTTTTGTTATTTTTGAATTTTTTAAATTTTTATTTTTTTAATTTATGTATTTTCAATATTCCATTTTGTTTATTTTTTTAATTATTCAAATTTTCGGAAATTTTAATTTTTAATATTTCCGAAAAGTACCTACTCCCAATTTCCTACTAACATTTTTCATTACATAAAAAAGTTGCACACAAATTAAAAATGAAAAATTATTAACAAAATTCTAACAAACTGCTTAAATGTTAATTTATTTGTAAAAATAAATTTTAATAAATACAATAAATTACGAACCGTTTTATAAAAATAATTTAATTAAAAAAGAAAATTACTAAAATCTATTCAGTCGTTTTTTCAGGTTGAGAAGGCGCCACTTCTTTCTCCTTCTAAAATTAAAAAAAAAAAAACAAAAATTAAAACAAAAATAAAAAAGAATTAAGTTACTAAGTCACTTACAATCACTTCATTTGAAATAGGTGCTTCACTTAAAACTTCTGTTGTAGGTTTAGGATCTTCTTGGGGTTTAGAGGGCGCATCTGTTGCTTCAACTTGTATGGGTTTTTCTTCAACTTTTGTAGGTTTTGCTTCAACTTTTGTGGGTTTTGCTTCAACTTCTGTGGGTTTTGCTTCAACTTCTGTGGGTTTTGCGTCAACCTGGTTTTGAGAAGGTTTAACAGTAGTTCTTCTTCTAAATGGGTTCAAATTTTGCAAAGCGTTTTGTAAGGGTCTGGAAGGTGCAGGTGCATCCGATTGGGTTGCTGATGATGCTGGTGGATTTATCAGTTGGCTGATTGCTTGTTGCCCAGCTTGAAACGGATTATTCCCGCCTCCTTGATTCGGATTTATATTGTTGATTGCTTGAGTGATAGGATTGGAACCTTGATTTAATGGGTTGGCATTTTGTATGGTAGAAACAATTCCTTGGATACCGCCTGGAGCTTGTGGGTTTTCATCACTTTGACCAGTAGAGGATTGAGTTGTGGATTGAAATGGATTCGCGTTGTTGATTGCTTGAACGAGTTGTTGTCCTGCATTTTGTATGAACCCAACTGGGTTTTGTGGGTTTTGGGTGTTTGGAGCGGTATCACTTTGTGTACCTTGTGCAGGAGGTGCTTGTGTTTGTGGTTGGAATGGATTTGGGATGTTTTGTTGAATTTGTTGGATTGCATTTTGGATGAAAGCGATTGGGCCTCCTTGAGTGGACGTTTCATCCCCTTGTGCACCAGGTGCAGCGGTAGAAGGTTGGAAAAAGTTGTTTACATTTTGTTGAATTTGTTGTGCAGCATTTTGTAGAAAAGCTACAGGCCCAGAAGCTGGAGTCACAGGTTGTTCATCTCCTTGTGCCGCGGCGGGGGTAGAACCACCCTGTTGAATTCCATTAATTCCATTGGAAATTTGATTAAAAATAAATTGTACAGGTCCTAGGAATGGATTTGATGGTTGTTGAGGTTGTTCATCGTTTTGCGTCCCAGATGAAGGTGAATTAAATTGCGAAAAGAAATTTGAACTAGCACTTTGGAAATTTGTGAAAATTGTTTGGAAAATATTTCCTCCTTCACTTCCTGTAGCAGGTGTAGTTCCCTGCTGCTTCAATCCACTTGATTTAGTTTTAAGGCTTAAAACTGCCTTGGTATCTTCCAAAAAAGATTCTAAAGTTGAATTTACTTTCGAAAGGAACTCTTGTTTGGTCGGGGTTTTTTCATCTTCGGTACTTTCAATTTGGCTAACTTGGGTTTCAATTTTTTTTGCACCATTTAAAACAATTTCTTGGATTTTATCATAGATGTCATCTATATTTTGTTCGGGGAATTGACTTATTAATTCTGCTGCATTGTTAAAATTGGTTTGTTGTTGGGGTTGATCTGGGGTGACAATTTTAGTATTTGTGGTTCTAAAATTTGGAAGGTGCTTACCAGAAAGTGCTAGTTCATCTGGGGATAATTGTACTTTTTCTTCTAGATTTCTATTCCCAAAATGAAGCCTTTTTTGTTGTTGTTCTTCTTTCGTTTTTGTTGGTTCGTCTTCTTCAGCGGATATCTCGGATTTGGCTTGTAGGTTCCTACTAGCCGGGTGGTATTCTATAGGGCTGCGTTCATACACCACCCTAACTGGTATATCAGGAGATTTTTGTGTGATCGCTGCTGAATTGACAGCTAAGAAAAATGTCACAAACACTAACCACTTTGTCTTCATCATGGTGTAACTGAAAGTGGAGTTATTGAACCCATGTGTGCTGGTTATATACGGGCTTCTTGTTTTTATAGATAAATTCTGCCACTTTTTAAATTGAGCGGATGTTAAGAATCGCACCGTGAAAGTAATTATTATCAGGATTTGCCGCTCCGGACCGGTCCGGACCAGCAGGTGAGACCGAAGGAGAAGACTCCTGCAATCCTCAGGGTCAAGGACTCCTTAACAGTTATTAACAGTTACAATGTTTTTCAAAAACGAATATTTTTATCTCGATTTTAAATTTGTTTGTTTCCTGTTTTAACAATCAATTAATTATTTTTATAATGGTGGTACCCTGCACAAGAATCTTGATGTAAATACAATTCCGCTTTTCTATACTGCAAATTTTTATAATATTTATTACAATAAGTCATTTGTATTGTGTGCGTGCACACACACACAAACACACACACGTACACACGCATATAGACACACATATACAATCCTACACATTCCCACACACACACACACACACACAAAGAAAACATAATTTTTAAATTAACGACGTTGTTTTGCGTATTTTTGCCACAACATTCCTACTAACCCATATACAAGATCTTAGATGTTATTTTTGACCCACAAAAATAATTTTTTTTAAATAAATTTCTCCGTTTTAATTAATTTCTAAAAATTCTGAAAGTATTACCAGTTTTTTCTTTGATAAATAATTATAGTAATTTTGGAAACGCATAAATTTGCAAAATATTCATGAAATGAAAAAGATTCATTTATGAAATCTAAATGTTTGTGTGAGTGCGTGTACGAAAATTTGAAAAATCAAAAATATAAAACTGAAAAATAATTGTATGTTTAAAAATTACGAGGGATAGAATTTAAATTTAAAAGAAAATGAGACTTTTCTAAGGAAAATGTGAATTTAATGGAAAATGGGATTTTTTTAAGAAAAATGCAATTTTTTTCATGAAAAATTCGTTAAAAAAAGAAATTTAGAGTTGAAAAAAAAAAACGCGATATTTAGGGAAATCATCATTTTGACCAACTTTGAACTTCTAGAACTCCGAACTCTTGCACCCAATCAACCTAAAAAATTCACCTGGGAAGCGAAAGGTCGTGAGTTCGAGACTCGCCGGGATTGGATTTTTTTTCTTGGACAGAAAGTGTCCGCCTGATAACAAAAAAATAGAAAACACGATTTTTTTGTTGTAATAATGATCTAGATTGCTACAAGATTATGTTATCCGTCATTCACCCAATAGTTCGCCAATGAAGCTTGTTGTTGATGTATACCAACCTATAAAAATAAAATGAATCCCGTAACTATTTGAATGTAATTTAAAACCTGGGAAGCGAAAAGTCGGAAGTTCAAGAAAGGGATCGACTAAGAGAAAATTTGAAACTTCTTCTGAATTCTAGAAGTTTTGTAAAAAATTGACACGCCCATTTTTGAGTTACGATGAGATTTCTATAAGCTTTCTTCATTTCTTTAAGAAAGAAAAATTTATTTTTAAAGTTCAAGTCCTACAACTATCACACGATTCACTGGATTTTCATAAAATTTCATCTGGAATCTTCTAGACGTTCTATAAGTCAATTCTGGAAGTTTTGAAAGAATTGACAAACCCATTTTTAAGTTATGAATATGTTTCCAGAAGATTTCTATATTTTTTTCAAATATTTCATTTGGAATCATTTAGATGTCTTATAAGTAGATTCTGGAAGTTTTGGAAAAATCGAATGCCCATTTTGGAATTATGATGACATTTACAGAACATTTCGTCATTTCTTTTTCTTTTTTCTTTCTTTTCAAAGTTTAAGGTCCGAAGACTTCCTGACAATTCATTGGATTTTCATGAAATTTCATCTGGAATTTTCTGGACTGGAGCTACTAAAATGCGACAAAGGAACTACTCCCATTATTTTTTATGTATTTTCCCAATTTCGAATCAGAATTCAAAAATACCTCAAGATAACAGAGTCTGCACACACAGATATTAAGGTTTCATATACGAACTTTCAAGATCGTAAAAATTTAAGATTGTAAAATTCTCAATATATAAAATTGTAAAAATGTCAAAATGTAAAAAATGGTAAATTCATCATCAAAAAACTTTATTTTTATTAATGGAACTTCCCTAATATTATTAATTTAAGTGGTAAAATTTGTTGCAAATCATATTCAAACTTAAAAATCTCAACAGAAAAATTAAGGGTAGGTTATAATCTCCCAAATCATTTAATTAATATGCAAAAATTCTATTAAGCAGTAAAATTTTTTTTATTTAACGGAAATATAAAATATGTTCCACTTTTTAACGGTTTCATTTCGAAAAATATTTGGTCGATTCGTTATAAATAAATTAACACTTGCTCAACTAGCCGAACTGTCGTGTTAATTGGACGTTCAAATAAAGTGGACGATCAAATCGAATACATTTCTTTAAAATAAAATTTACAGTTCTCACAAGAAGGCGATTTATTAAAAATTACGAAACGAATTTCATTAAACGATGCAACCAAAATCGAATGTTATTGAACTCTCAGGTGCTTGGATTTCATTTACATTTCAGGTTCCACCGATCTCTGGATGCAACTTTTATTTTTCAATATCACATGCAATACACACACACATACACACACACACACATACACACACACATACAGATACATACACAACGTTCTCGTGCTGTTCTTCAAGGTTTAAAAGTAAAAATTTCTTTACAAACTTAGTTTATTATCTTTTTTTTATACCTGCATTATTATTTTGAATTAAAGCATTAATTAGGGTGCGAAAAACAAACTTTATAACACGCCGTGTTTTAAAGTTTACTAAACTTAATGACTTTAATGAAAAGACAATGAATATATCAAATAAATAAAAATAAAAAAAAAATACGAAAACATCAGAATTTGACTTTACAATTTTTGTTTTGTATTTTTCGATTAGTTTTTTTTTTTATTTTCTTTATTGTTTACTTCTATTTTTCAACTATTTCTATATTTCAAACATGATGAAATATCATACTTAAAAATATTAAATAGTTAAAATGACATATGTCACAATAAAGTGATGAAATGTCATAATTTTAACATTTAACATATCAATGTTTATTCTTTGACATCTTTACGTTTACCATTTTTTTAAAATGTTTTTTAAATTTTTAATGTTTCATATTACAACGTTTACAACGTCAAGAGAGGAATTCTTAAAATATTTAATGTCAAAACTTTTAAATATTAAATCGTAATGACAAAATCTTTGGACTACGAAAGCGAAATATAGAAATTAAGAAGCAACAAAGAAATCAGTGAGAGGAGTGAAGGAGTTGTGGTAACAATAAGAATGAGAGTGGTAACATTTTGTCATCTAAAGAGAATGGAAGAGATAAGAATGACAAATCAACTATTTAACTACTTTGACAAAATCCTTAAGATGCAGGTAACCTGCTTTAAAGAGATTAAGGTTGGGGAAATCAAAATTATCGAAAAAGATAAAGAAAAATTCAGATCAAAGATTAACAATTTTATGGGTTTTCAGGGGAGGCTAATAAGAAGAGAGGCGGAATTTCGACGGAGAAAGACGGGAGGAAAAGATAAGAGAATGCAAGAAGGAGAGAAAGCAAAAGGAGAAGAAGAAGTCATGAACGGTTATCTACTGATGAGAGCCGTAAGGTCGAAACATGTGTCTGGAGATAAAAAAATTCCATTTTCAATTTTTGTCTTGTAGAGAAAAACAAAGAGTATAGTTTTTTATTTTAAATTTTTAATTAAATTTACATATTATTATTTAAGTTATGCAACTTTATGCTCAGAGCTGAAATAAAGGTTACATAGAATAAATCGAGACCATTTAGTTTTTATGTTGACAATAACAGAAATAAATTTCAATAAAAATTTTGTATACTTTAATCTTATTTAAAAGTGGTAAATATTAAACATTAAATATCTTTTAAATGATAAAATTGACAGAAATGTCAAAAGAAAATTTTGTAAATATCAAAATGTTAATGTGTCGAAATTACTAAAATAAAATGAATGACACACATGATCGAAATAATTAAATTAATAAAATCACTAAATTTATTAATATTAATCTTTAATTTATTGTGTTCTCAAAGAAATAATGAAGCGGTGGTTGTTTCGTATTCGAACATCGGAGCATCTTCAGGGTTATTTTCTCTAACGAGATAAATTTATTTTTGTAATCTCGTTCAAATTGAATAAACAGTTTAAATTGTAAAATGAAATTTAAATAGAAACATTGTATTTTCCATTGATATGAACGAGTAACAGGAAGTTAATCGAACTCCCACTCTATTGTTAACCAATTAATTGTTTTAGTCAAGCAAAAAGTGCACTCACGAACCGCGCAATAATTACACAAATTAATCATTTTTACAATTCTTCTTCAAGTGGAAACTTGCAACTCGGATATCCTTATGATTCTTACACCTCTTGCAAAAACACAAGAAAAAAAAATCGTGGAAATCACAGGAAGAAATTATAAACAAATTCATTCTCTGTAGAAAATTGTCTCTTGAATTAAATTAGTTTTTAACGTAATAATACATTAATGTACACTTAAGTATTTAAAGCACACGTTGACATTTTGATTTTTCATATTTTAGTATTTTGAATACTATAAATATCGTATGTGAAAATATGAATTATCAAAATGTTCAAAAAATTAAGAAATATTTCAAAAATCAAGAAAAACAATAGATACTTAGAACATAAAATGTTTAATTAAAAAAATGAACTATAATTACTTGCTTGAAACTGGACCAATTGAAACTCAAACCAGTTAGCATATTTTTCTTTTGTTTAAATTGACTTTTAACTGACGAGAATATAGTAATGACGTAATAATGTATTGAGATGTCTTTTAAGATGATTGCGTTGTACGTTACATCTTATTTGAATTTCTGTACCGTAAAATATTTTAGAAAATTAGAGCAGTAAATCCGGAGCAATTTGACGCAAAGCAATCCGAATGATAGCTAACGGGATGAAAGGTGTTACACAAATACTAATTTTCTGCAAATTACATTAACGAGACGAATCAATTAACGTAACGTTGCACAAGGTTGGTACTACAATTTAATTCATTTATAATTAAAACAATAAATCCAAAGAAAAATCTTTAAATAAATCAAATATGTTAGATTAATTATACAAAAATAAGTGGAAAAATTGAGAAATGGCAAGATTTTGAAGTTTGATATTGACATTTTAAAATTTTCAAAAATCAAGGAATTTAAAAAATTTTGAATAATTAAAAAATTAACAATTTATCGTAATAAAATTGTTATAAAAGTCTGAAACCGTTAAAAGTTTCAAGAATATGCAAAAGCGTTAAAATTGCATCTTCCTTGGAAAATCTAAATAGTCATGAAAAATCGAATTTTCCTTTAAAATTCCATTTTCCTTGAAATTTAACTTTTGCTGCTCGTAATTTTTACAACAAATTTGATATTTTGACATTTTGATGAGTTAATATTTTGATAAATTGTAAAATATCAAAATTTTAAAATGTCAAAAATTTCAAAAAGTTGAAATGTCAAAATGTAAAAATCGAAATACCAATAACAAAAATGAAAAATATCAAAATATGAAAATGTGAAAACGTCAAAATGGGAAGATATTAAAATATCAAAAAGTAAAAATGTAAAAACGTCTAAATGCTAAGAAGACGAAATATCAAAATGTTAGACGTCAAAAATCAAATTGTCAAAGACATAATGCTGTTTTATATTTAAAGTATAAAAAATTACAGTTAAAACAAGTTGAGAATGGTTAAGAGCATTACCAAAACGAACTCAAAAAGAGAGCAAATAATTAAGACGGTAACAATATTCGTTATCATCCCATCCGCTCTGCTAACATTTTAAATTACGTTCTAATGGTTATGGGATTCATTTTATTTTTATAGGTTGGCATACATCAACAACAAACTTCATTAGCAAAGTATTGGGTGGATGACGGATAATATAACCTTGTAACACGACCTTCCACTTCCCAAGAGTCCCGCGCGCGGAAGGTCGTGAGTTCGAGACTCGCCAGGATTGGATTTTTTATCTTTAAGTAGTAGTAGAAGGGAGATGTAACAATGGTAAATTGTATGCGATAGAAAAAGATCAAATAAGAGAAAATTTGACATATCTTCGATTCTTAT
>JAODAH020050393.1:0-16286 GCA_027574865.2 Coproporus ventriculus | reverse complement strand
TATATGGGACATATAATGAGAGGCGACAAGTACGAAATACTGAGAATTATCATGGAGGGAAAGATCGAAGGAAAAAGATCAATCGGCCGCCGTCAAAACTCGTGGCTAAAAGATCTCCTACGCTGGTTAGACTGCACATCAGGAGACATCTTTCGTTCGGCAGTGTCTAAAATACAAATAGCCATTTCGATCGCCAACCTTCGCTAGGAGGAGGCGTGCTAAGAAGAAGAAGTTTTATTGTTTATAATAATTGCAAGTACTGCATTTCACAAAATCAAATCGGTAAATTTTCCCACTTTTTTATGTCTTAATTAAATTTACAACATAATGCATATGCTTTGTAGACTCAGCATTCGTAAATTTTCTTTTGACTTCTGCACTACCTATTGATTTTTATATGTGTGTAATTATACATCTTTTAAAATCAAAATAAATATAAATATATTTGGTTGTGCTTGATTGAAACAAAAATTAAAGTGGATATGAAATGAATTAAATTAGAACCCGCGCTAAGTACAATTTGAACAGCGGGATGTCGCTCAGGTCACCAAATATTAATCCTTCCCTTGCGCTTAAATATCGGGTTGGATTAAGTCGCCTTTCGATATTCAGGTAAGTGGATTAAACCGCGCGCTCAAATGTTGGATCACCGAGAATACTCCTTTGGCTTCTAGCATTTTCGCTTGATTTTATAAAACTCCGAAAAATCTTTATCCTCAAATTATCACCAAAATGATCGAAAAACGTTATTTTTAAATTATTAGAGGTTGTAAAGAAACTTCACTTCGCACGGGCTTCTATCGAAGTGAAATTTAAAGAGGCACTGCGAGCTCTCAAATACGAGTACAAATATAATGAACAATTTGAATCGATATGCCAAAAATAGCAAACTATTATTTCAGGTAATTACGAGCCGACTGATAAAGATTGAGATTGGGCTGCGGTCGATGATCAAGTTCTCGCTAAGCAAATGGAGAAAAAACTGCGGATAGTCAAAAAAGATCCATCCCTGAAGCATGTGCCACTCCTAGGACAATTCACAAATTGTCAAATTACTTTGTATTGTTCCGTTTTGTGGTGTCATGTTAATTTGAAAGTCATTTTTCTAAATGTCGTGATTCCAATTATAACACAATAAAAAAAATCAAAATAAAATCCAAATTAACTTATTTTATTTTATTATTATTTATTTTTTGTAGACACAATTTGATATTTGCTGCAATTTAATGAAGTACATTCCTCCATCTACCTCTGCTTTTTCTTTATCTCTTCCAATTTGCTCGAAAATACATTGTTTCAAGCGTAACATATTCAAATTTCAAGTTTCTAAGCGTAGCGAAATCAAAGATATTGATCTTTCAATTAAGTCTAACATTTTCCGGATTTTTCGAAGGAAATTTCGGAAAACGGATGGCAAAAACGTGTTCTACGGAGAATTTTCTATTGGATACATCGTTTTGAATATTATTTTCGAGCATTTCTTGCATATTTGAAGCCTAAAACTTAAAAGACAAAAATTTACGTTTTCAGCTCGCTAGAGGGCGCCGTGTTAAGAGGCAAAATGTTGAAAATCACAAGGAAAACAACTTTAACAGATGTTATTTTTTGCGGTGTTAATAGTTTTCCGTGATGTTTCTCTGTTTGTACACGTGTTTTTCAATAATGCCGAAAGTTGATATCGAATAGGATGATATTTTTTACTATTTAGATACTAGTCAACATCCCTATTTAAAGTCCCTAGATTTATAAATCTAGTGACTTTACCACTATTAAGGAGGATTAAGAATAATTAGTATAATAGAGAAAACAATTAGTATTTTGTGACCTTGAAAAGGGCCAATAACATTTGACATAGGTAACGTGGCTAGGATTGTTAAAAGTTTATGAAAATCACAAAAAATATCAGCATCGCAATTGTCTAATAACTCAAAAGCCCTTGACGAGCTAATATTTCCCTTTTTCTTTCATTTTAAATTCCACATTGCGATCGCACCCTTCGCCCCCCTGCAGATCCGGGCCTGGAGGGTAATGCCTTTTTTTATAAAATAAAAGCTTCGTGTAGGGAAGTACACCGAAAATGGGGTTTTATAATTTTAAATTTTTAAAATTCTTCTCTATTTATCAAACTCAAATATTTAAAAATTTGAAAATATTTGAATTTATTTTTAATGTTAATTAAAGTTTTTTGTTAATCGGTGTAGGTAAATATTATGTAACTTACCATTTGATGTTGTTTCCCATATTTTTGATGGCATCTTATTAAAAATATTTAATTTTAAAATTACAAATAAATAATATTTTTTCAAGAAAAATTTATCAGTAAATTTAATCTACAAGTTTTACTTTTAACCACACCTAACCTTAAAATACTTAAAAGATACAATTCATACAGTTGTAGTTATATATTTTGCATTAAATATTATCTAATGGCTGCAATGATAGAAGTCAATAAAATCACATATATAAAATGTGTTTTGTAATAAAAACTAAATAAATAAAAATTTGTTAAACCATTTGAATATTCTCTATGTTTACATACATTAACATATGATATTAAATCCTCTATTCTAAAGACGACCTTGATTTTTTTTAATAAGTTAAATAATTTAACAATTCAAATGTAAAATTTGATTCCTAGAACAGAGAATTTAATTTATTTTGATAAGATAAGCTGCATTTATTTGGTAAACATGCCACTGATTTCAGTTTATTGAATAATTTTCCACTGTTAACATGACTGCCTTAAATTGGGGAAATTCTCAAGATGGTAAGCATTTTCTGGAATGGTATATAAATCTAAAACATTATTATTAGATTTTATTAATTTTATTTGTTGCTTATTAACAATAACAATTTAATAAAGTTGAATAACCCTATTCTGATTAAAACTTATTTAATAATTTTTAATGTTTAGGAAAATTTGAAGTTCTATCGCTTACTAGAGAAACACTTGATGGGGCCATGGATGTTATAAGAAATTCATTTTTCTTGTATGAAAATGTTTCAATAGGAGTGGAATTACATAAGAATCCAAAAGCCAGTCAAGAATTGGAAGAGTTATGTTTACGAGCTGGAAGAGATGGTGTATCTCTTGTTGCAATTGAGAAAAGTACTGGAAAAGTAGCTGCAGCTGCATTCAATAAAATACAGGTGGTTTACTTTAGCAATTTTATGTAAAGTTATAAATGCGATTAACGCTTCTTGAAGTGATGTGTATCTCATTATACGACAATGTACAAATGGTTCATACAGTCAGAGAAATAGTGCACAAAAGATTGTGAATGTATCCAACCGCTCTCAATCGAATGAATACATTGTGTATAATGTATTCATTGCTCTAATTTAGATTCTGTTATCAGAACAAAAAATAAATATTGTTAGGCATTAAACCAATTGCAGAAACTAAGTTTGTAGGTCTGAAAGACCTGTGCAAGCTGTATAAGACTTCAAAAACAATTATATTTTCTAAATTTTTTCACATTTTGCTCAATACCTCCTAAAGTATGCTTCTGATAGAAAAAGGTATTATTTCCTTTTTCAGAGTAAATAAAATTTGCTAAAATTTGAGCCCATTCCGAACTCCTTCAGTCCAGTACTTTCTGAGATACTGCTCTTCAAATATTGGGCAAAATTAATCAAATACCTATAATGTTTATATAGGATGGGTCATCTAACTTTTGGAATTTGAATCAGTTATAAAAAAAAAACATTCATATTTTTTCAAAATTATGAGTTTTTTAGAAAGATTGGACATTTTCATTTAAGAATGAAATACAGCACCATTCAAATGACTGCCAGGGCTGGCTTGACAGTACCCTACCTATCTGATCAACTCAATTTTTCAGTACATTTTTGATTGTATCTTCTTCAATTGGATGAAGGGCAACTTCGATTTTGTGTTTCACGGCATCAATCGCCTTTGGATGATTAGCATGACGCTATCCTTATAGACTCCCCACAAAAAAAAATCAACAAAAAATGACTTTTGCCATGGTGTATTGTTTCGCCGCTTGAGATCGCAAACTGAAAAATGTATATGCATATATGTGGATTAATCGCGACTCCTACGCGTTTTCCTCAGAAACTACGCATTTTTTATGCAAATATTAATGTAGCAACGTTGTTGCATTGATATTTGCATGTTTTCTGAGGAAAACGCGCACATATATATATATATATATATATATATATATATATATATTTAATATTCTCACGGGTGGTATCATATGGAAAAGAGTTTTTTCGGTTATCCCGTGTGTTATTTTTTAAATTCTTAAAAGAACTTATTTCCCGACGTTTCCGCCCAATCTCATGTGCCATCTTTGGGGAACTGAACAAAATGTTAATACAAACAACTTCATGTACGTGTAGACTGATTCTTGACATTCTCTTCTTGAACCTTATTCAAAAAATCTAGAATAGCTTATTCTAACATTAAAAAAATTATTAAATTAAATGATGACCTCCCACTTGATTTTTTTTTAGGTTCCTGCAAAACCTGGAGAAGAAAATTACTTTGAAAATTATGCAGCTAGTTGTAACGAAGCATCATCAAAAGCCCTAATACAATTCATGATTGATGCAGATGCTGAATGTGATTTATTTGAGTTTTGCAAAATTGATTGTATTCTAGAAATCATGTTCATAGCAACTTTACCTGAATATCAGAGAAAAGGACTTTGTAAGCAGTTATACTCTGCTACAATTTCTCTTGCAAGAAAATTACATTCTGGAGAGAATGTGAAAGTACCAATAAATTCAGAGCCTCTTCCAATTGGTATTCCCCCAAAAATTGTAGCTTGTATCAGTACATCACTTTATACTCAAAAAACAACAAAATCTCTAAATTTTTCTCGGGCTGTGGAAATAGATTATAATAGATGGAGTTTTAATGGTAAAACCTTTGCTGAACGGATTGGTCCAGATACACCAACAACTTCATTAGATTATATTAGATTGTAAAAAAAATAAAATTTATTCCAATAATTTAAAATAAAACATTTTATACACTAAGTATGTCTTGTGAAGATGTATATGGTACATTTTCAATTAAGTCGCTTGGATAACCTAGCTTTTCAATATCATCATCTGAACACATCATATAACGTCGTAAGTTGATTAGTCTATATTGTCCAACTGATCGACTCAACCATTCTAAATCGACTGTTATCACCTTGAATTCATTCAGCCAATCTAAAACAAATATGTAACATATAGCTTCTTTTAAATTATTATGTAAAAATAGTACAGTAATGTAACTTGGCTAAAACAGTATTTAAAATTTTACTTTTAGTTCCATGAATATACATTTTGTAAATTTGATTGAACTCTATTAACAAAAACTTACATGAACTTCAAAAAAAAAAAAAAAATAAATAAACCATAAAACAATTTTCATTGCAAATTAAATTTACTACTGTAAAATCTTGTTGACTAATTTATGCACAAAAAAAACTGGGTGCATATTATATTCGTGTAAAATTTTTATGCAATTTACCACAATTTTTCCAAAAAATCCCCTACTAAATTAAGAACGTGTGTTATACACGGCTGCGTATTATACTCGAGATTTTACAGTAATCAAGATTGCTTCCTTGCCAAGTGACGATACTCGTACTAACGATTTTAAAATTTGTAATTTCCAACATTTACAATTATAGTCTTAAATCTAGATTAATTTAAAGTAAAAATGGGAATGGGAATAAAAACTATATAATTTTTGTCAAACCAGGCTAAATATTACTTTTAATACACTCTTAGGTTAATTAAATTTTAATTCAATTAATATTGTACAATTTATTTATTTATGCTGCATCTACTTTGTGGTAGTTAAATTTAACTATACATTCAATAAAACTCCTCTGCACAATATTTTTATTACTAACCATTACCATTTCAGCTCGATTTGAGCAATTTAAAATTAATATGTTTCTTAATATCCTGGTCTAAGCAATTTAACTATATGAAACTCATTTTCTTTAGTTTACAGTAAATGGGGCAAATAATGCTAAATATGAGTTCAGTACATTATTTTGTATTAAGATATAGCTATATCATTAGTGTCCCAATCCTTAGAGAAGTGGTCTCAAACTAGCGGTCAGCACGCCATATGTGGCCCTGGAAGCTTTTCATGTGGCCCACAGAGATATTTTGAGAAGGTAGAAATAAATGGAGGAAGAGGTTTTCCCTAATTGAAAGTACAAAAATCCTACCCACCACTTATTTCACCATGTCAATCAGACCCGTGTACAACATCAATTTGAGACCACTACCTTAAAGACTCCTGAAATATGAGCATTACCATATTTTGGAATTTTACGGAAACTAAGCAGATGAAGGGTAAAACATTATGTCAGATTAATATTCAGTGTATTGATTTACATAGAAACATACTGATCCAATTATTGTTTTATTTTTCACATCGAGACGTTAGGATGAGTGAAATCATCACTGAAGTATATTGGCATTATGTTCTGTTGTCAGAAAAAGATGAAAATCGGAAAAACATATGCAAACTAGTAATCAACTTCTTCGCACATGTTCATTTTGACTATTACAAATTGTTATTATTTTAATTACTCTGATGATTACAAATCTTTAACTAAATTTATTCAGTGTACATAATTGCAAATATTAAATAAATTAAAAAATAAATTTCAAGTAGTTTATTGAAATATTTTTTGGGTTTTTGTTAACCTATAATATAACATGATGTACTGCATGAACCAAGGCTTCTATTACATCTGGTACTTGCAGTTTTGTTGCACCCAATACAATCTGGTTTGATAAAAATTTTTGACTCTTTTGAAATTCATGATAATTATTTTTAAAATATAAATAGAAAAAAAACTTTTGCAATCCTCGTGCAATAAAATTTGATAATAAAAAGCACATATATAAATAATTCTGATCTGATGAAAATCAAAATTATCGGCATAAAATATTTTTAAATTTTTGATTTATTAAATCAGTATATTGGCATTTGTAATATAGAATTGTCAGGTAAGTTGCAACTATAAAATCGGTAAATGCATAGGTTAAAACAGTTTTTATTAAATAAAAGCAAACTAGAACTTACGTTCATATTGATCACAATCTTGTGTTTCTGGTTGGGTATCAGTGATAATTAAACATATAAATCCATTTTTCACTGATAAATCTTCTGGTTTATCCACAACGCTTCCACCTAACATTGTGATAATTTCCTGTAAGCATAAAATATGTTATAATTTAAGAAAAATTGAATATTCTCTTAACTTTAAACATAGGAAATGCAATTTTCTATCATAAACTTCAATCTTGGGTTAACTAAATAATACAGAGTAAATGGTACTGTGTACCACACACACATACACACCAATTTTCATATTGAAATCTTTTAATTTTTTTTTATTTTGCTCCTACAATTTTCCAGAAATAAATATTTACTTGTAATATTTATGTTTACAGTGTAGATATCTTTAAAATTAAATTATCTAAGGAAATTTAAATTCCTGCTTCAGTTTCATATGCAAAACCATTTAAAAATCATATTTTAATATTGGTTGTGTAAAAAGTAAAATATAATTATACTTTTTGGATTGAAATTTTTTATAGAAATTTCTAGTTTGATTTAAAGCTGTCTGCTTGTTCTGTGTATTGATGAAGGGTTGGTCATACACAAATTGTATTATTAATTAAAACATTTCCATGAGTGAATAAAGAAAAAGTTGTTAAATGAATTTTTGAGAAAATCAATTATGTAATTGAAAGTTCAATATTTTTTAAAATGTAATAATGATCTCCTGTGCCTATTAGATATAAATACAGACAAACATCTAGTAATTAAATATGACTCACATAATATTATATATACTGCAACTTACATTTATATAAAAGTAAACACAATGCAGCTAATGATTGTAGTTTATACAATTGGTGCAATCAGTTTTTTTGGAAAGTGGTGAAAGTATGTACTCTTTTAAACACCCTTCTATAGGCAAACCTTCTATTAATGTTTTATACCATTCAAATTTTACATCGTTATTAAAGACACTCTAAATTTTTTAACAAAATTATTGGAAAAATTTTCCAATCGCTGGATATCAGTTTTAATTTCTTTTTTTTTGCTTTTTGATAGATAAAATGCAATACAATACAGATCTTAGGAAACAAAATGAAAGAAGACAGTATTTATTTTGCTTTATAGAAAAATGATTGATTCGAGAAGATAAATTAATTGATAATATAACTTCATAATTCCGGCATAATAACTATGAAACTCATTGCAAAAATTACACTTAAATCTATGTAGCTTCACTGCTGGAGGTTAAAAATGTCATATTATTTATTATGGAATAATTATTCATTATATTAACAATAATTTTACATCACTTATTTTATTATAAGGCATAATTGTAATAATTTCTTCTTCTTTGTGGTGATTGTAAGATTAAAGGTATAATATTTACCTCTATATTGCTTCTAGTCGCTGAAATGAATGGTCCAGCAGCATAAATTTTATATCCCTTCAATAATGGTTTAACCATTCTGTTTAACCGAGCTTCTTTTGGTCCAGGAATCCCAGTAACATCCAATATTTCATAATTTTCCTGAAATAAATAAAATTATATATTCGAAATAAACAGCTTTTATTCAACTTTACTTCTGAAATAATTGCTTTTGCTTCTAAACAATCTTCGATCCAATTAAAATTTACAACCCATATTCCAGCAGCAATTGCACTCACAAATTTAATTGTGTAATCTTTAATACGGTTATTATTCACTGCATTAACAATCATATGAGTTACTTTTGTGGTAAATGTATTACTATACGTTGCTAAGTTTCTAGTTGTTAAAGCAAGTATTTTATCAATTTGGTCTTGGGTTAATCTTGTACATGCAATTACTGGTTTGTTAGGGAATAATTCTCTAACAAACAAACGACCTGGTTTATTTGGTGTACTGGTACGTTTTCGAAATTTATAAGTTGAATTTATATTTTTGTCCTTGCAAATTGGAGAAAGGGTCAATTGTTCAGAATCTCCAAAAAATGATAGTGATTGAGAAATAAGAAGAGAATCTTTCTTTATTAATTCAGGGGGGTATGGAAGATTTTCGATCGAAGGACCATCACATAAAATAAATTTTCTGAGATTGTTAATTTTATATTGCCCAACAGAACAACTCAACCATTCTAAATCAACTGTTACAGTTTTATATTTTTCTAACCAATCTAAAAAAAAAAAATATTTATATTTTAGTGTAACAGAAATTACTACTACCGTTACCATTATAAGTTGCCAAATTATTAGAACTGGTTCTTGAATCGGTGATGATAAGGGAAATATTCTGGTTGTCTTCCAAAAATTCATCAAGGAATTGTATTACTGTACCTCCTAACATGGTAATTATATTCTGAAAATAGGCAAAATTTACTATTAAAATATATTTTGCATTTGTTAAATGTTTTTAACTCGTTGATGGATAAACCTGCTACAGGTGTCATCCAAAAATCTTAATTGAATTTTTTATTCCTGCCAGTTCAATTAAATATTTTCATTTTTCTGTCAGTGCAGTTTAAGTTACACGCTGCTGCACTTTAAATCATGTAAAAAATACATCTTTTGCATATGCCGAACAATACTGAATATGTAGAACACTATGTTAGCCCTCATCGATAACATTTTAATAACCTATAACATAATTCTTTATACAAACTTACTTGTATATCACTTTGTGAAGCCGATTTAAAAGGTGGGGCAGCAAAAATTTTGAAACCTTTGAAAAGCGGCTTTGTTTTCCTATATAACCTTGAATACTTTGGACCAGCTATACCCGTTGTATCCAAAACCTCAAAAGGGCCCTTAAACATTTGTATGTTATATAAAATACACCATCTTAAACTTTTTCTTATTACCTCATATAGTAAACTATCCTGTTTTAAACATTCTTCAATCCAATTGAAAGAAAGCATCCAAATTCCAGCAGCTACACCGCTCACAAATTTAATTGTATAATCCTGTACACGATTATCTTCATTGGTGTTCAGAATCATATGGGTAACGTACATTGAAAAAAAATTACTGTAACTGCCTTGGAAGCGTTTTGTGAATCTTTCTATTTTATTTATTTGGTCGGGGAATAATCGAGTTCCACAAAGTGAGAGTTTAGGTGCGGGAGTTTGCCAGTTTTCGAAGATACTTCCGGTTAAAGGGTCATTACATTGTGTGCTAGTATATTTTTTCGGACTCTCTACTGATTTTGTTGGTAAAATCATACTTAATTCCTCAGTATAATAAACAGTTTTATTTTCAATTGCAGTAGCACTTTCTTTTTTTGGGGATGTGCTAGTTTCAATAATATCCTGTTCATCAATTTCAAGGTAACTGCTTTCAATTACATCCGCATCACAATCTTGGAATTGTGCTGGGGGTGGAACAATTTCTTGATCTTTCATGGTGAATAATCCCATTGCTTCTTCAAACATGTTATCTTCATTGAATTTATCATCATCATGGTTAACTACGATTTTTTTTATGGTTTCAGATTTCGGTTTTGTTTCGTAGTTTTTAATAGTATTTTCAATATTTGTTAGATTACAAAGCAATATATCATCCTCAAATTCATCCATAGGTATGGATGAAGGTTCTTGTAATGGTTTCTGGTTAAGATTATTCAATTCTCTTTCATTAGATTTAGTTGTTTCAATCTCGTTTGGAGTGAATATATCCTCATCTTCAATTTCTGTTGTCGGTTTTCCTTCTGTTATTATAGAATGGTTTTTATTTAAAATTTCCTTATTAATTTTTTCAGCATCCGCAAAATCCTATTTAGAAAAAAATATATATTAGAAGTCATATAAAGCATATGAATAGGCTGTCTTCCTCTTAAACAATAATCACCCTCATTATTAAAGATTTTTTGCCATCTAGTGTACAAATTTTTATTTCTGCATCTGTAGAACAAAAATACTTTTGATAAAAATAATTTTTCCACTTAAAAAATATTGTAACGACCTGAACAAATAGTAATCAGCGTTTGCTATACCTGAGATACTTTTCAATCTAAGTTTGATTTACTCGATATAATTCTTGGCAAGTTATGATTTGATCTAATCAAACAGACAACTATCTTTCTAGGGCATACACCTGGCTTTGGGATAACTAGTGGAGAAAGAATATCACATTTGGATTTTCTTACACAAATTATAGAAGATTGAACGATTAGCTTTGTTTTTTTCTAACAGAATATGTAAATCCCAAACAACTTCTCTGTTAACTTTAGCAATGAAAAAATTTACTCATTAGGTGACAAAACATAGTGACAATGCCTCATTAGATCATTCTACATTATTTAAGACATTAGTCATTTTAATTAAAAAGTTTTAGATTTGTCTTTTTTATTCGAAGTATAAATTATCTCTAACTTACCATATTAAAATCTTCATCTTGTAAAAGTTTTTTCTCTAAATCTTCTTCTTGACTTTCTGTATCAAAACAGATGGAAACATCCTTAGGAGCAAAAGGATAACTTTCATCATCCGAATCATGTGACATTAGTTTCATCCTTTTATGTGTTGTTAGACCAGTAATTGTACTTTTCCTCTTGAATTTAGATATATCCAAACTATTTACAATGTTCAAATTTTGCATTGATTTACTTTTGAAATCATTCTCTTGCACGGGCAATCTCATTTCATTACAAACATCCATCAGTTTATCTATTTCCTCAGGTTTAAGAGATATATTTTTAGGTTCTTTAGGTAATTTTGATGTTTGGATACAATCAAAACTATCAGTTAAGTAAACATTTTTAGAAGTTCCTTGTGAAGAGTTTAAACCTAATTGTACTTGAATATCATTAGAAGCATCTTGTGAATTGCATAAATCATTTTGCAAAGAAATTTCAGATTTTTCCATGGGAAGTTGAGAAGTTTGTACTTCAGCATTATTAGAAGTAACTTGCGAAGTGTGTAAATCAATTTGCAATCCTACATCAGCTCTTGACATTGGAGGTTGAGAAGTTTGTACACTGGCATTGCTGAAAGTACCTTGTGGAGTATGTAAATCAATTTGCAACCCAATTTCAGATCTTAAATTCGGAACTTGAGAAGTTTGTACACTAGCATCTTTAAATATACTTTGTGAAGTGGGTAAATCGATTTGTAGACCAATTTCTGATCTAGATATTGCAACCTCAGAAGTTTGTATTGTAGCATTGTTAAAAAAACTTTGTGAAGACTGTACATTAATTTGCAATCCAATTTCAGATTGTGACAATAAAATTTGAGAAGTTTGTACATCAGCATTATTAGAAATACTTTCAGTTTGCAACCCAATTTCAGATGTTGATATTTGATCTTGGGAAGTTTGTATACAACAATTTCTCCACAAAGAATTCTGGGACGTTTGGATATCCACATTTTTTGAATCATTAATTGTTTGCATCGAATTGTCTATTAATTTGAGGTTGTTTTGAATTGCTATATGTTTGAATTCTACAACAGCTTGTGCTTCTGCATCAATGAAAATATTATGACAACTTGTTTGGGTTAAAATTTGCTGTAATAAATTTATGCCGCTTTGAATCTTCCCAGAAACTTTAACCTCACCACGGCCTTGTAAAATATCTTTTACTTTATCAAATGCCAAAATAAAATCTGATAAAGTTTTGTCATCTTCCCCAAAATTTGTTAAAATTCTTTGGGTGCTTGAAGAAAAAAATGCATTTTCAACATTGTTGTTTTGATTCTCATATTGCATAGACCGAGTAAAAAATTCTTCCATTGCATTTTCATCATATGATGTACTTGGATTTTGATTTTTTTTCAACCCTGAATGATTAGTCTTCATTACAAACTCGTCATCCAAATTTTTGAGGCATTCTTCCTCCATTATTCGAATAACCTTATATTGTTCATCTGTATTTGGATGAGATTCAAATTGGCTGAGAGATTCGCTAGTAGCACTTTGCAATTTTGGTTTAGATTTTTTAACTTGTACATCTAAAGACTCAAAATATGATTCATTTCCATCACTTTTTCTTTTTGAAACTTTTATTGGTACATTCACATCACTTTTGATTGATAATGGAGATTTATTTGAATTCTTTGATCGACCCTTATCAAAATTGCTTCTTTTTTTTAAGCTCCTCTCATCAGATTTACGTTTTCTTAGCTCTGTTAAAAATTTCAAATCTTTTTCTTCTGATTTATTCAACAATTTCAAACTATTATCAAGTACGGAATTTTCAGTTTCACTCGAATTTATATTAGTGGGTGATTTTCTACTAGAACTTTGTAAAGATTCCAAAAGTTTCATCTTCTCATATAGTTCTCCTTTGGATTCTGAACTTTCATTTAAATTTTTTAATGCTCCTATTGTAGTCTGTTTGTTTGAAATAGGAATTTTTGAATGGCTTGGAGACTCATTTGTTTTATTTTCTTTCTCTACAGCATTTTCTTTGGTCACACTGAATTCTCCCATTTTTAATAGAATTTGATCAACATTTTCTTTTATAAATATTTTTAAAGGCTCATCTGAAACAACTAAGAGATTTAAAAAGAAATGGAATCTGTACTTGAGCATTGAACTAATATAAAACTGTGCAAAACAATAAACAAGCAATTTGTATTAAATTGATTACAAAGTAAAAATTGGAAAACAGTGAAAATTTAGAGTTACGCTATTAAATTTGTTTTTAATAATCGTATCTATCTATGTTATAAAATGTATTTTTATAATTATTATCTATAAAGTTTGGATATAATAAGATTTTTCCAAACTTAGTTTTGGAAGACCTTTTAGTCTAGTCAAATTGTGTTCAAAAAGGACAAATAGAGGAAAGTTATGGTGTAGTTTTGATATTTTGCCTGGAAACCCGATTTTTAAGCAAAAAACGGGGCAAAATAACGGTTCTTTCATTTATCATTTTCATTGGTTTTTTCATAGACCAAGGGCAGTCGAAAGACAATCATAAATGGTTCATAAATCATATAATTTGAATAAATTGTTAGATCATTCGATATTGCATCCAGTTCCATTGTACAGTGGAACTTGATTAATTCGAACTCGATGGGACCAAAGGAAAATTTCGAATTATCAACGAAATTTCATCACTAGCAAAAATTTTAATTTGATCTACAGTGAAAAAGAGATTCGTCCAAACTGTTGAAGGATTCTATAACATTTCTCAACTCCTCGATATTTTACAAAGATTGCGAAACTGTTATGACTAGTTTAGGTATTTCTTCTATGGATTTTTTTCCTTCACATTGTTCTTGTTTTCTTTATACATTTCTTGCATATTACAAAATCTCGGTATCGGTAAAAAATCTTCTTTTTTTTATATAGTGCTATAAAAAGTTCAAATTGTAAAAAAAAAATTTGAGTTATTAGAGAATTTTTAACACAGTAAATTATACACTTTTCGCGGGACCGAAACAGATGTTCGAATTATCGGAAAATTCGAATTAAACAAGTTCCACTGTATAAATTACCACATTCCAATTCTTACTGTCTAATATCTAATATCTTGGTATATTACTCAAAATGTGGCCAATTAAGTACATGCGCGTTTTGATTCTAAGCAAAGTTGAATTGTGTAAAGGGTTGATTATCATCGGTGCTTGCTACTACGCAACCTTTTCTTTGGTCATGTTCTGAGTAATATAACTACAGGTGCAAATAAAAACATTATTGTCAAATATTAAAAAATAATATGTATAATCATTTATTAAATATTGTTTTACCATCAATTCCAAGAGCGTTATTTAAAAGTTCTTCTATATCCCTAGCAAAGTCTGTAGCGTAGTCAACCGAACTATATTTATATTGATCCCTGCGATTGACTCTTCCAAAACATACGGGACAAGTAGCCTCCAATCCTCTGATACTAACATGGTTTTTTAAACAATTTGAACAAAATTTATGTTTACATCTAGTTAAAATCGGGTCAATAAGAATTTTTAAACTAGAAAATAAAAATATTTTAGGTTATAATTTCAAAATAATATAAATAATTTTACTCTTACCAAATGGAACAAACCACGTCTTCTAAAAGTTCCAAAATTTCTTTTAACACCGTCAAAAACAATTTGGAGTTTTCATCACTTTTTACTTTCAAAATTTCGGAATTCATAATTGTAAAAAAGCCGCCCGTACTTAACAAGGTAACCAATAGCAAAATCTGATCAAATACCAACCGCAGGAAATTAATTGAACGAGAAGAATTATTTAAAATTGTTAATTAACTTACCAAATTTTCAATGATTAATACTTTTGACGCATTCAATTTAAAACAAACTTACTTTCAATTTTTCATTTCTGTGACATCTTTCCCTTTCAGATTCAAAGAAATAAATACATACTGGAACAGACAGCGCTATACAATCTACCCGTCAAAAGTGTGTCAGAAGCAAACTAGGATTCCATCCAAAAATTCATCTATTTGCGCGCAAATTTAGCGCGTACAATTTACGTTTATTTAAATATTGTTTGAATTTTTATTTAAATAAACAGGGAAAATAATTTTAAAACATTTTCATAAAATGTTGCCGAATAGTCCTGTCGCTGTGCAATTTTTAGTGTATAATTTTTTACACAGAAATTTTATGGTTAATCTTCATGTATTTTGGTATGTTGAAAACGAATCTGTGGTTAAAAATTATCTAAAAATACCGCGTTGCAAGTTATCCGCCATTTTTATTAACAAAAATGGCCATTTTTACCCCTTTTCCATGTTTTTTTTAAATAATAAAAAATATGAACTCCAAACATAAAATGTTTCATACAAAAGTTGTGTAGAAAGTTATTTCGCGTTAAATGATTCCAATTAGAAGTTGATTGGTAGCCTGGGGCCTTGCGTAGGGCCCTCTTGGTCGAATTTTAGATTGGCCAATTTTTCATGAATCTTTGGTTGCTCTGTTATGTTATGTATGTTAAAAGATAGTGTTTTTGGTTTACTTTATTTTGGTTTTTAAATCTTCTTCGTAATTCAATTTTTTGCGCCAAAATCCACCACTTTGGAAAAATCGTATTTTCGCGATTGTAACCCGAGAAATAAACTAAAGATTTAGACTCTGTCAATTTTAAAATTTAAAGAACAAGCATTTTGGTCCAGAAAAAAATTTTGGCGGCATTTTGAAAATTTTCAATTTCAGAAAAATTCAAAAATTTTGAGGTTAAAAAATTGAAATTAAATTTTAAATTCCTCCTTTAAATAACTGATATTCTTACGAACATTTTGAACCCAAACACGTTGAATTTGTTTATATAGGGCCGAGATATATTACTTTAAAACTTT
>JAODAH020050392.1:0-12837 GCA_027574865.2 Coproporus ventriculus | reverse complement strand
AAATTTCTCAACCCTTTCTGATACTTTCGGATTAAGTTGATTAAGAATAGCGCCTTGAAATTAATTTAAATGAAGTGCAATTTAATTAATGCCCGGCATGATATATGCAATACTTAAAACTTTCGAAATTAGTGAAAAGGGGAGATATTCACCCTCCTACCTCTTGTCACGTTCTGTACTAAAATTAATCGCGCATCCTTACTATTTGCAGGATAAACATTAATATGATAACATATTAATATTGAAGTTTGACAATATTGACCTGATCCAGCTGTTTGTTTCCAATAATCGTAAAACTTTAGTTTGCAAATCTAATTAGATTGAATCCTCCACCCCCTTCCACTCCACAACTATTTGTAATTCCTATTGCGTATCAGAAAAATAAGTTTCCTGTGTGTATGTGTGTTATTATTGAGATCAAGGCGCGGGATGGCATGGCATGTATCAGATTAAATCTCTGCTCTGGAATACAAACGAGCCATCCCCGTTAGTTTCTTATGGAGGGTCGCGAGGTGACAGAAAATAAACAAAGCTGAAACAATAATGTTACAAAGCAATGTCGTGAAAGGGAGGAGGTGGGGGTTGTCTTGCAATATTTTCCTCCTCCCAGTATAAATGAAGATCATATTTTTATGTGAATTGTGTTGTTGCAGTTCTGTTTTCCTTTTAACGTTGGGAATGTGTAGTCGGGGAGACGTAAATAGATGTTGGCTGACATTTAATATTTATAAGTTTGGTTAAATGGTTTTTGAAAATATATCCCACTGAATATTTAATGGAAAGGGCAGGGTAGATAAATTAAATAATTTAATAATAGCAATTTCTTTGAATGTTTTATTTTATTACTCATTAAAAAATAAATAAATATGAGTCATATCATTTTAAATGTTAAGGTGGGTTTCTCTGATAATTACCTAAACGCATTTCTTTCCATTTCTGCAAGATATTAGAAATCCCTTCGTCGGATTACTGCTTTATTTTTTAGTTTTGCCCTTAAAAAACGCGTTTCCAGGACATAATTCATCGGAATTTTATTGTAAATTATGTAATGGCCCATATTACAATCCAAGAGAAAATAAAATTAATAAAATAACTTCCGCATAATATTTTTAAGTTGCGAAAAGGAAAATACAACTTACATTTTTTATTGAAAGTTTTGTTATATTAAGAAAAGACTTGGAAATAATTTAATGTTTCCATTATTCCTTATGTTTTATGATAATTGGGAAAAATGCATGGAACGCAATAACAAGAATTCCTTTCACTTTACGCTCAACGAAATTTAGCAAGCAATGTCTGGGGAAATATCCAGAGAGCTTGGGAAATTTTAATTTAATATCCAGTTTCATTATTATTTCTTTTACAAAACAGAAAAATATTTTCATTTTCAAGAGGATAATGTGCGCCTATTCAAAAAAATGTTGAATTTTTTTTTTAAGGAAAGGGATCAACCGTTGACAAGTTCTCCTTTCATCATAAGATTTACAAGTTGACAAGTGTAATAAGTTTATGAAGTACCATGTAAATATATAGCGTGTTAATTACGCAATTAAAAATGTGTATCAGCAGCAGGAGTGGCTTAATATATAAATCCAAAGATCCAGAAATAGTTTTTGGTGTGTGCGGCGTTTTTAAAATGCGTTCCGTTGCGGCTTTCCGGTTGAATACAAAGTACATAAATAAACGTGTACACATACTGGATACTTTTGGCACTTATATTTATTGGTTTTTAAAAGGCATTTCCACTTTGTGAATGAAGGTGTTGCCGCCATATGCTTCTTCCCCCTTTAACTACGGAAACCGAATTAATTTATATTTTCAGCTGTCACATCAAAATTCGCGCCGATGCCCAAACACAAACAAAACAAACGCAAATCCGCGATTCTTTTGTATTTGTACATGTATCTGTTTCGGCACGCGAAACCAGTCCCGATGTTTTGAAAGCCATCACAATGTACAGGCTAAATAACATTTTCAGCAGGCCCAACTTTTCGCCAGACATGCTCATTTGTCAGTCACATTGCGCCCATTTTTCATTCCGGGCAGTAACATCAGTTTAAATGTGCAACCGAAATTAACGAAGCCATCAGCGGCCGTATTTGTTCCGCACACATGTTTCGATTTCGCGTTGTGTAAAAATTCTGAACGCTTCCCATGGCTTATGAAAAATGATCTATTCTGGCAGTTTTCTTCATATGAAATGTATACGGAGGGGGATGGCGTGATTCACACACACAATGCCAATTTATTACAAATACTCTTTTACTATTGCAATATCTCCCGCTTGGATTGCATTTATTTTTATTACCACAATTTTTTTTGGGATTCCTGTGGCGTTGCATTCACCGAAATTTTCTTTTGCAATCACTTTTTTATTGAATAATGCAATACAGCAAAGAGGTTCGCAATTGATGAGCTAAAGCATTGATTTAAACAACATTGGTTACGTTGAAGGAAATAAAAGTTAAATCAGAAGAATCACATAAAATATGTTAATTTGATTGCCTATTTATTATAATCTGGAAAATTTCTTAATTACTTTTCCCAACTGAATTAAAATGTAATTAAATACACGTTTATATAAATTTTTTTTAGAATCCTCTAGAAAAGTGTTTACAACTAAAATTTTATTTTATATCAAAGTTGCAAAACTTTAACGATGATAGAACTTTTTTTTATGTAGAAAATGCTGTAAAGTTATCTTGTACACTAGAAGGGATCTTAAAATGATATGTTCCAAGTGTTAAGTAGGGAGATTACACAGGTCGAATAAACCTTATCAGATTGTATTGAGCTGCATCAGCAATAAAGGGTCTTCACAACCTTACCAAACTAATAGAAAATGTACCTAAGGGTCTCCTCCAACCAACACAAGCACTTCTTCAGTAAATAATTCGTGCCCATACAAATTTGCATGCATTATCCAAACGCTTTGATCTTAAACCGAATTATGAATACTTCACATTTAATTAATAGAATGAAAAGAGGAAGATTTAAAGTTTCCTTTCCACCTCCATTCCCATTTTATTGCATTGTTTTAAGTATATTTTATGTGATTCGTAGGATTAGTGTGTAAAATCCTTAGAGCGCAATCAGGTGAGATGTATGCGCGCGGATGGATCCGAACAAAGATAAATCTCTGGAATCTCTTTAAGTCGAGCGGTAAGTACAATGCGGAGCAGGATTTTAAACAAGGCTAGGAAATGAATCCCAGCACGATAGCATCATTATCACCTCACCCTGATGATGGCACTTCAATACAAAAATTCACCTAGAAGATGCATATTGAATCAGAAATAACGTTTTATGTAAATGAATCCAATCACGTTTTAAAAAATAATAATAATTCGAGTATTTTCAAGTTGGTAATTATTTTTAATTGAACCCAAAAATGCGTGGTTCGAGGATATTTAAGGGGTGGCTACGCGCGATCCAAAACTATAATTATGTCGTTATTTTGATGATGGAAATCTCAAGTAATTTTAGATAATATGCAAGTCCATTACATTTATAGGGTTAGTGTGACTAGGTTAAATAAGGAAAATGGTATTTGGGTTAATTACAACCTGATATATTTAAAGGTGGCGGGTTTAACTGGTGGTTTCTATCCGAATGGGTGTATAAAACTGTATGCGGTTCTAGTTTATGGGAATTTTACTAGCAGGACACGTGTATGCATTTGTAAATTAATTTTATCCATAAAATATATTATTACTAGCTTTATTATTAATTTCACAATTTAAATTAATTAGGGAAATATGTTTACATAAACTAAATCAATTTAATTATTATTTTATAAATTAATAAATGCGAATAATTCAAGTTGTTTACAATCTTTCTTATTTTGTTGTTATGAAAAAATTAGTTACGTTGTAGTTAGTTAGTTAGTTAGTAGAGAGTAAAGCTTGGGAATCACATTATATGGCAACCCTATTTTCTGAATTAGTATTAATCTAAACCATAATTAATAGTATTTAATTATTCATGCATGTAACGAGCAACAATGCGTATGATAAGTAGCTGTGCAATGTGGGGGATATATGTAGGGATGTACCATAATACCCAACTTGCCCAATCTGTTATAATAAACTCGGTGACAAGTAAGTTCACCTGTGATATAAGTAGCTTTGTGCAAAATGCAAATTACATCAATTATTTATAAAATTAATATGTAATTCATGGACTGTTCACTATGACAAGAAATATCCATTATACCCTCCATGCATTATAGATACCATTTTCAAAGTGGAGCTCTGAGCAATATCGAGCACATTAAATGAATAATTATTCAACTTGGACGGGATTTATTTATATTATTTTTTTAGTTTGTATGGTAAATCATATTTTTATCAATAAAATATGGTGAATGTGAATAAATCGTGGGTGTCACATGGAAAGAGAGAAAAAAGTGAAAAGTTGGATCAATGAGCTTAAATATTAATATTAAAAGCAGAGCAGAAATCTGTTTGGAATGAAATACGACCTCGAATAACTCACAAACACTACACGCTATTTTTCAATGTGCGCGAATTGATTATTAATTTTTCGAGGCTTTGATTGATTGATTGAAAATCGGGGGAAAAGAACTTTAACCTTATGAATATTTTTTTCTTCTAAATAAACCCAAGATGTATTATTAAATCTAAAGAGAATATAAAAAAAAAACTACAACCTTTTCCCAATAAACTTTTATGTATTTTAAATTAATTATCGTTTTTTCTGTATGTAAATATGTTAAGAATTAACTTGGACCCTTCTAAATCTATTTAGTAGTTCTTTGAAAAAAAAAAAACTAAAACATCCTAGAAATAGCTGTACATATGGAAGCTATATCTAATATGACAAGTAACAACTTCTTTTTTTAAATTGAATATTTACTACATAAATAAGCAGTGATGTTTTAAGAGTGGATATCCTTGGTGTTAGCTGTTTCAAGCAAATGAACTGAAATGATAAATGGTGGTTGGTGTATCGGGAGAGTTTCCCTCCGCATATGGGAAATATTAAATGCATGACTGTTTGACTGACGCATCACGTCTCGCTAGAAAAAAAAAGAAGATAAAAATAGATTATACAGACGGAAAAGCTACACACAATCCTTTGTCATTTTTATTTCCTCTGTGCATATCTCCAAGTCGCTTTGTTTTGTGTGTACGCGCTAGTCCAACCAGAACTACATTCCATCCCTTTGTAATACAGCAGATACAATTAAAACAGAAAATTCTCCCCATTTTTACAAAAAAAATCCTCCAGTTCTTACAATCGTTACTTTAACATCCCTGTCGTTTAGCGCACCAATTTGCGCGGTCCTGAATAACCCTCCTTACAACTCACATCCTGAAATCCTCCTTCTGATTTTCTAACGCGAGTAGTATGCATTTTCTAGTCGAATCCTGCCCTCATTTAAGGGATTTAGATATATTTTAGAATGCGAGAATGGGAATGGTACAATATAACCCCCCTACCCCTCCCACATAATTAATTTGATACTTTTTGAGTGTACAATTTCATTAAATTTAATGAGGATGTTAAATCATCAAATAACAACGTTTGATGCATTTCAAAATCAATTTTTTTTATAAATTAATGAATTTGTATGAAATTAAATTTTGGGGAAGTTTATTTGTAAACAAGTAGCTTCCTATTTACTTGAAGACAGTAAACAATCTATTAATTTAGCAGTTTATCACTTTAGTCGCTTTCTTGGATGTGCATGCGAAACGCCTAAACTGTCCCCCTTTCTCCCCATCCTTACACCCCCATTCGCGCGCTAATTTAAATACAACCCTTTGCAAAGTGGTGCGCGGTTGTAAGATGTAGCTAATTCAGAAGAGAGGAACAGAGAGTTGCTAGGCCTATGCAAAGACGTAATCTCACCGAGCCCGCCTTTGTTCGCGGAATTCCTTCATTATTAAGGCTATAGAAATTTAGGCTAAGACTTCACTGAACCTCATTGTATTTATAATCTTCGAAATCTCCCCATTTCAAATTCAGATCAAAGAAATGGAAATTACCGACTGATTTTTTAAGGCTTGAATTACGCACTAATTAACATTTTTTTTTATATTGTACTTTTTAAATATTAATATTCGTTTTTCTTTCATTTTTCAAGAAATAATTTCAAATAAAAACTTATAACAAACAAATTACAGATAAAAAGTTTTCAACTCCAGTGGGATTCGAACCTACATCAATCAATTTCGCGTAGAGTATCTTGACCGCTAACTCCATGATCTAATACTCGACGTGAAATTGAGTGACGTGTGGAGTAGAAAAAATTTTTATTCTTACTAATTTAAGGTCACCTAAGGAAGTGATTTTTTTTAACATTTTCACATTATATTTAATTTTATAAATGTGTTCAAAGGGTAATTTTAACTATATGAATAATTACTAAATCAATCTAAAATTAGATGCAATTAAGCTGTCATCACTAATTAAAAATCAATAATTAGATTGGTGAGTCAATCTGGAATGAAGTGGGAGGGGTGAGATAAATACTGTTAAATGTAATGAAATTAATCGTTCCAGAAGCTTATCTAGGCCCAGTTAATTTCGTGAATTATAGTACACGCCGAGATGACATTAACAAATGTGGTAAGAACGTTAATAAACGGACAGGTGACGATCCGAACAGTTCTGCGCTTTTCCATCAAGCCACTAGTGTTATTTATGTACTGGAATTAATACAAAATGGAAGATGGGACGATATTTAGTGTGATATTAATAACGGAATCATGACCCAAAGTTCGTGTAGTTTGTGGAGACAACGTGTGCACGGACCACCCAAATGCTAAAATAGTGCAGGTATAATCAATACCTAAAACTGCAGTTACGGTAGATTGCCAGTCCTGGCTCATTTATATTGCACGGTATGTGAGAGGGCGAAATGTTATTTATACACATGTATCCAAAAACTTAAAATAAATAGGATTCTCCTGAAAAAGTTTTCTCCAATTAGTACTAAATACGTAGGACAACGTCACGTTGTTGGTTGCCAATTACGGAATTGTATTACTCGTCAAGAATTTCCACACGAATTTTTCCAAAGAAAAAACTTCATTAGGTTAATTGGCAATAACTTTGTTAATTGATTGATACTTTATACCACATCTGGTGCACTTCTTTACTTGGCATTATCAATATTGATTCCCCCTTTCATAATCCAAACAATTATAATATATCCAATTGTAATCCTACTAATTATTACATGAGTTATCCAATTCAATTTAATAATCAATCAAATAAGGCTGATTGGATTGTTTGGTGATTTTGCTTTCTATACAGACAAATTTCATTATTAAAAAACTCTTTAATAGTTTCTCTCCTTAATAAATCTTTCTCCTAACTTTTTATTAAATAAAACAGAATTTATTAATTGTGTTGGAGCCAAGAAAAAAAATTTAATTTATAAAGAAATTTAAATTTGCATCTGAAATACATACACCGCATTTAAATTCATACGAATTCTAGCAAGTAGTCAATAAATAACTTTTTAAAAATGAATCTTGTATTGCACAATGAAGTATATGTAAACTCCATCCCCTATCGTAACAGTATCTCCTCGCAATAAATATGAAGTTAATAAAAGCAGTACCGCATGCACCAGTCAAAAGAAAAATGAGTATTTTCATTATAGCTCGATTTCCACATAAAGTGTGTATATTCTGTGAATACGATAAGAACAAGGGTGGGATGGGAAACTAGGATGCTTCCCCACTTTTCCCCATTTTTACTATGATCTATGCGAATTCATATAGAGGCTGTATGTCGCCGTTTTATTTCGCCTTTTCAGTGCAGCGACACATAAGCTGAAAATACTACTGTAATAACCTGTAATAAAGGCGCTCCAATGTATGAGGGCTTGTATCGCGTATAAGGGGCCTTCTTACGTTACAATTTAAATCATGCTTAGTTGAATCCGTGTCCGACAATAAACTATTACTTCGGATTTACAACCCACAACCTAACAATCTTATCTATATCTAATATCAAATAATTCAAATTAAATAGTTAAGAGGCTGAAAGCATTCAAATTCTGCAAGAAAATTAAAAGTATGGCTTGAATAAAATTTATTTAGTGTCACATATCCTTTATTAGCCATAAATCACTGATTTTTTTAATGCCCAAGTTGGATATCTTCATTTAATTAATTAATTATTAATTTAAATATCTCCATTTTGTGATCTAAACGAGGTTTGTTAATTTTGTAGAGTGGTCGATAATGTCAGGGAGGCAGTTAATTAATTATCACCTAATAATCAATGAGTATAACCCTTATCTTTAGGTGTCTAGTGAATAAATAATAATGAATTTTATGTGTAAAGGGGAGAATCCGCAACAAGATTACCCGATGATATTGGCCAATGAAGTGGAGGAGATGTGTGCAAATCAAATTATTCCTGTGCGCCCCCGTTTGTACTGCACTTTGTTATCCCGTGGGATCCTTGACGTCCTACTGTCATGTTTACATCCTCCAGTCCATATTATTGTTTTAATCATTGCGGTGACGCAAGATGCGTGATGGTAATTTTAATTAAGACATTGGAATTTTAATAATTTTAGGAAGGAAGATTACTAAACGAAATTTAAATACATAATCTAAAAAAAATTGTTAAGCCATAACTATTTCTTTAGTGAACGTACTAATTAACTAAATTCCTGTCATTTCTTTATTTTTCCCTGTGTATATGAAAAACGGAAATGAATGAATTAACTTTTACGCAAACAAGATTTATGGACGAGTATTTATTTTGCACATTGGTGGTTATACAGTCTACCTGGATAAATTAACCCGGTAACAGGACAGCTTTTGTCAGTATGCATTACATGTAGAACGGTAAATATATGTGTTTAACTGTATGTTTCAAACAGAGAGCTTTACATACCAGAATTATACTCATCAACAAATCAACTAATTTCATTCCATGAAAAAAATGAAAATTATTTTGATTCTTTCTGTGCGTTTCTATGTTAATTATCAAAGGTATTCCGTGTTTGAAAAATATCGATGTCAGTTGTACATTTATTACACGTAATATATCAGAGGGTAGCACGCGTGTCCGATTTTCCACCCTTCTTATTAATGATGTACATCAACAATTGCATAGTATATTTAATATTAAAAGCGTGCAACTACTTTGTCATTCCCCGTAGAGTGAACCTGGCCTTCGCTATTCACATTTCTGACATATTAAACTTACATTTCAGATCTTGCATGTGATTAAATTTAATGCAATTTATAACAAAGGACTTGCTCCGAAAAAATATTTCAATTTTTCATACACAATTTTTACAAAACACAAAAACAAATTCATATTTCTTAAGATAAGAAATTGTACTCATATTTAGTCACGATTATTCTGATAGTTTGTATCTACAATTCAACTGATAAATAGAAATATTTAAATAACTTATTAATTATTTATATTAAAACATTAAATATGACTTTCAAATTTTGGTATTTAATTGTACCATGGATGTAAAAATAACGCAAACAACTCGAAATGAAAAATCATTGCCCATATTAGGATAATGTAGCTGTGTTAATGCAAATTAAACAAGGTATAATATCAGGTGTGTTACAATACCAATTTGCATTGATAATGTTACGAAAGCAGAAATAAAATTGCAAAAAAAATTAATAAAAAGTTCATAAGGTTAAATTATTTTTTTTTTAAATAAAACTATTTTAAAAAAATGCTATAAAATGATACGGGTTAATGTAGATGACCTAAAAGTAATAAAATTCTAAAGGTAGAACCAATTAAAAAGAAAAAAAATTGCAAGCAATAAAATTGATGCATGTATTTTTAAGTAAATGTAATTTATTCAACTGGATCTGATGCTAATTTATTAAGTAACCCTAATAAAAAATAATGCAAAATTCCAGTAGTAAAATCTGATTATTTAAAATACACGAAATAATGCAAAAATTCCGAGAGGTATAATGTTCTCTTTTAAATATGCAACAAAACTTGATAAATATACTTTGCATGCTTCAGGAGTGAAATGATTAATTTATTACGACCTTCCCCTCGCCAGGGCTCTTTTTTATTTCAATATAAACCACATCGTGTTCCTCCTTAAAACGCACGCGAATCTTATAACCTAATCTAACCGCACACATTTCCTTTTTTATTCAATCAAATTCAAAATTGTAATTATCACCTATTTATTAAATTGAAATAACAATTATCTATCCGATTAAAATGTTTATGTAAGCAATTTAGTTTCATGCAAGTCCATCCTAATAAAAAAAAAACTATCAGCGTAATATCTTCCCGGACATTATCCTTATCAGAAATCGATTTATTTTAATACGAAAACTGTTAGATGTTTCGTATGCATCTACCCACCCTCATCCAATTCAAAATTCAGTTCTCATCTCTCCTGTACATCTAACTTTTTGTGTGCGTTGTAAAGAAAACCCTTTTTATAAATTGACTGGTGGCATTCCGATATCCCGGAATTCTTCTTTGCAAGGATTTAAATAAGATAATACATTCACGTTACTCCAGTCCAGTTCCGGAAGATGCAAAAGATTAAAGTCCCAAGATTATTTTAGAATGCTTTTTTAAAATACAATATCTGATAGGGGAATTTATTTTTTGGAGATTAAGTATCGCGATACAAAAGCATGGAACGAACGCATCTCGGGAGGATGCCGGACATGAAATTTATTTCAAGAAAAGGGAAGAAGAAGAAAAAAACGAATTTAGATAGGCCGTGTACCTTACCTGAATGGATTGCTGATAGGAATTGGGTCGGGGGTGGATTTATGTTTATGCAAAAGAATTGGAATTGTTTTATTTTCTTTTTTTATTCTTTTTTCTTACCCACCCCAATTTTTTTAATTAATATTGCAACCCCTAATTAAATTAAAAATGCGCTTTATTACTTGATTTAATCCATTTTGAACTGGAATTAATAACTGCATCAAGTGTTAGAAAGAAAAAAAGAAACCGAGCCCTTTGGGGGGGTGGTACAAAGCGCTGAATGCTATGATTGTAATTGCGCTTAATTAGTGAACACAGGAACCTTCCCTGCATCTTTTTCCGCTGCAAATTCCCCCACTGGAAATGATTTAACAATCAAATTTATACAAAAATTAAAAACCACACGCACCCCTTTCTCTATAAAATCTTGAATTCCTAGACAATTGTGAAGTTAAAACTTAATTACAAGTATAGTTGGGGGGATCGCTTTCTCTGATTTTATTGCCCCCAGAACCACCACGACGTCGGTTCATTTCGCCAAATTCCTTCCGAAAATCTACATTTTAATTTAAATTTTAATTCGTTTCGGTGGACCATTAAAACCTTGATATTATGCGGACACCTACTATAATATTGTGCCCCTTTGAGGGATAATTTTATTTATACAACCCTAACAAGTATTATTAATAATTATTTTAATTTTTATTATTATAACGAATTCAAGGGTTGAAAATAAAATTTTTTAATCATATAAACTTAATCTAATCCACCATGCGTGAATATAGTAATGAAATGCGACATCTCTAATTTAGTCTTGTGAGTAACGTATTCAATCAGTCAGACGGTTGTGGCAGATCAATCAAATTTGTAGGGAGACACGTGTGTGTATGGAAGGCATTCGTACGTTTAACACTAAAGTAGGTTTAACACATAGGTAACTAAAGAGAACAACCGACAGTTTTACGGCCCTTTTAGGCGGCATGCGGCCTCACCTTCTTTAACACACATACACACGGCACCCTCGCACCGCAATGCAATTGCCCTCTTCCCTCAATTAATCCAATCGTAAAAAGTCCACGCCGCCACTAAACTGATTGCTTGTTTTATTGTTTGTTCAGATATTTTTATTATGCGCCCATAAACTGTTGCAGAGGGAGACACGTCATCGACATATAATGTTTTTTTATAGTTGATATAAAAAGCTATAAAACTAAATAAAATTTGCCCCAGATGATATCAGGAAATATTATTTACGCGCTACTTACCCCTTTGTCTAAAAAAAAAACTGTAAACTTTCGAAATTAGTCGCATTTATCATTTCAGATGTCTTCTCACGTATAATACGAATGGTTTTAATTAAATTAGTGCTTGAATAAAATGCACTAAAGCTCTTTTTTCACCTAAAAGGTAATTAAATCTAAAGTATCCGTAGCCCATTTAAACAAATATTAAGAAGAAAATGGTCATCAAGCACGCCATTCAGTCACACGCGATTGATAAGTGAATGCGCGCATTTCCACTTTCTATTATGCAACTAATAATAAATAATTTTCCTGAAAAATTATGACCGACGTGTTATAATAAATAATGAAGCGCGTACATTGATGTTATGACGTACTTTTTTGTATTAGAATTTTTTTTGTGTGCGTGATGTTGGGTCAGATGTCACTATGAGCCCCCAGCACAACCCACGACATCAATTATACAACGGTTGTGTGCGTAAAGGCATTAAAATTAGTCCAAGTACTATTTGGCATCGTTATCGTTGTTGATAAGGGGCACGCGTATGCTCAATACCAGCGGCAAGATCTGGAGAATGATGGATTGGACACTGGATGTCCTATCTATTAGAGATGCAAGGTAGCTAATGCACATTTGTACATGTCATATGATGACTTGCAATGCGTACAGCTAATGGGACATGGATTTCGAACTGAAAACCAGACGGAATTAGAAGTGGAGTAAGCGGGAAATTAATGGCTACGATGATGTTTGTACACTACATTACATGCAGAATGCAACAGCTTCATTAACCACCAATAAAACAGAATAAATAGCCAATGTTAACTATATATAACGTACCTAAAGCGCAAATAAATTTATTTATTTATTTAAATT
>JAODAH020050385.1:0-108992 GCA_027574865.2 Coproporus ventriculus | reverse complement strand
CTTTTTTCTTAATGAAAGAATTATGATGTTCGGCAATTCTTTCCTTGAAGCTTCTTCCAGTTTGGCCCACATAGTTTTTAGTACAACCCCCACAAGTTAACGAATAAATTCCAGAATCAATTCAATTTTTAATATAATACAACAAAAGTAATTTTGATCTAACTAGATAGGGTTTTTATTGTGCAAGGTTAGTAAGTTAAATTGTACAAAACAGAAAAAAGAGTTCTTTGCACTGTAACCTTATCACTAATGTACATAGAAATTTGAGTTCATGTAGTATGATTATTTGCTCAAGTTTTCCTGCAAGCACATCATCTTATTTGATTCAAATATAAAGAGTAGTAGACTATTCTTACTTTTTTAAATAAATTTCGTTTTACAATTTGAAGTGATCAATTAATCCTTCTGAAAATTTCCTCATTATTGTGCTTATTAAATCGAATCCATATTTTCTATCCTCGTCCAGTGGAAAATATTGAGTTAAATTTATGAAAAGTAAATAGCAGGGTTGAGAGCTTGCTTCTCATTCAAGAAGTCGTGGGTTCGAACCCCAGCCACACTGGAATTTTTTTTTGTGGATTTGTAGAGCTATTCACTCCTATTACCATTCCATGTTGCGATACAATTAACATAGCTTCTTTCAGTTCTCTGGTTTCGACTGACTGAAGTAACAAGAACTTGCTCTACACTCAGGTGGGGTTTACACTTTCTGGTGACCTAAATAAATAAATATATTTTTGTTTTTCAAATTAATAAATGAAAGAGTTAATCATATACTTTTACTATTTCTTTGTTCTCATGTTTTGTTTGTGTTTGCTTAGTTTGTTGCATGTTTTTGGTAATTGTAATTTGCTTATATTCTCGCTCCAATTAAGGGAACCGAACTGATGGTGTTGTATTTACAGGAGAATCGACTGTTGTATGAAAGGCCCACAAATTCTCAAAAACGGCATAAAGGCACACGTGTATATTTGCATGTAGGTCATCACTCATTCACATTTTACTGTAAGATTATTTTTATTTTATGTCATTTTTTTTAAGTGGAAATAAACTGCAAACGCATAACTAGATGGAAAAAATGTACTTAACAATATTTATTTCAATATTTTTATTTTTTAAAGAATTTCACATTAAGTTTTCATTTTAAAAAGAAAAATCTCAAAAAATTATATGAGAAAGTAGCCAGTTTGGAGTTTTTAGTTTGTAATGCCGTTGAATTTTTGTTTCCACAATTCGGATGGTTTCTATGCGCAATATGGATCGACTCGAATAAATAAGCTGATCTTGTGCGTTTAGTGAATCGAATTGCGCATATTTTAAAATTAAAAAAAAACATGTAATTCTATTTGTATATTATTATGATTAGTACGTTTTTGTAATGTTTTAGCAAAGTACAAATTGTTATTAATTAAATAGTTTTGATCTCAAGATTAAAATTAATCTTGCCAATTAATTTTGGTTACCGGAAGGGAAATACTAAGAAAATGAAATTTGCACGTTTTGCCATAATAAGTTTATATCAATCGATATAACTTGAAAGCTATAAATAGAGAAATTAAATAACCGTACTTGTATAAAGAAAAGCGCACCCGTGAATAATTGCTTTATTAAGTTCTTTGTGCCCCAGTATATTTATGAGAAATACGATATATTTGAGTCCTTTAAGAAAACCGGATAATTTGCAGGCAAACTTATTGCGCTTTTCTTACTGAAATAATCCAAATGGTGGAACATGTGATACAATTGCAACACAATGCAAATATATATATATATTTCCAGTTGGATTCTTTGCACTCAAATAAATCGTAATCTCTAACAAAACGGCTGTTCATAAATTATTTTATCAACTTTTAACTATATGTTAGATATTGTATATAAATAGATCTATTATAATTTTTCATTTTTGTTTTGATTTTTTCATTTTTTTTTTGTAATATGATGTAGAATTACCTAAACAAAATAAATTAAGTAATGATTGATGTGCGCAGCAATTACACATGGTATTACTGAATAGTGGTAGACTAAAGTACAATGACTACAGTTTCTTACTTACATAGCAACAGTTTTTTCTCTTCTAACTTTTCTACTTTCTACCGCAATTTATTTTAATATTTTATAAATGACATTTTGGTTCTATTTTTAAATTGCTTTGATAATATGAATTACAAGTAAATACGGCTTGGAATTTAGAAATAATTATTTTCTTAAAAAAAAAACAATAAAAACCAAAAAGGTTTGGCTACTTTTAACAAAACTAGGGTAATGAAATTGTTTATTATATTTTTCAAAAAATCTAGTGCCAGTTTATGGCTCTCCTATGAAACACTGCATGGTGATTAAATTTCCCAGAGTCCTACTGTCACTTAAGACACTTTGCATTACTCTACTAGAGCTAGCTATGATTTTACAGCAAAAACAAAAGTTAAGAACATTCTGGACCATTTTGTACTACACAAAATATTCAGTGTGTCCACCACAAATTTGTTTCTTAAATTTTATATCACCACAAATTTGTTTCTTAAATTTTATATCACAACCATGTACCAATTTGGTGGAAATAAAAACACATGGTTAATCTAGAAATTGTAAAAATATCTTTAGTCAAAATTTCTTTTTCTAAAATCGACTATAAAATAAAATAAAAAGTCTGTAAAATAACCCCAAATCAACAGTGCTTAGTACGATGTTGGTTATATAACTTCAATTTGAAAATAAATTGAAAAAATGGAATTTGTTAAAACAATTGTCATCCTAAATACATATGGCATCTTTCGGTTGTGCCTAAGGACTCAGGAGATTATGTAGAATCATCTCTAATCATAAAGCAAGTAATTGCATCATGAATCCTACAAGGAAAATTGTTGGGCAAGATAAACTGCAATGTGTGTTTTCCAACTCAAACTAAAGATTTTTTTTTATCAGTCATATGATTATTCTCCTCCGCTATTGCTTTAGATAAAAATATTTGTCATAAAAAAATTAACTTTAACACCTACGTTTATAAATATGAAAATTTTAATTATTTTACACCAATTTCTTGTTGTTTTGCTTTTGTATTTTTTCAAGCAAATTTCTATTCTAAATCAATTTTTTTAAACATTAATCTCTTTTTTTAAGATGAGGATCTTTCATGGTGCAATTTTCCATATATTGAACGATATAGAGGGAGAGGATTAATTTTCTTGTTTAAGGCTGTTTTTAGAGTATTACATGCAGAAACAATTTTTAGCCAGTTTTATTGGCAGTAATGCTTCATGGGGTGAATCCAAGTCCTTCTTACCTACAGAAGGTGATTGGCCTGTAGGACTGCCTCCGTAAGCTGAGAAATCTCTCCGTAACGTAGGTTGCTTGAGAGTGCAGCCCAAAGCAGGTGGTAATTTCCATCTAAGGCAAAATAACACCACAGGACAGATAGCAATCAAAAACCATGAGGGAAAGTTGAAAGGAACTTTAAAAAGAGGGTTTAAAAGTACGTGAAACCATTCTGGAGTAAACCTGAGAAACCCAAGAATCCGAAACAAGGGATTCATTATGTTTCCATTCAGCCAGCGGAATTGTCATCCACAAATTGCAAACATTGAAATGATCAACTGTGTACATGGCTGTCATTCTAAAACAGTTTTTATATGAAAATACAAGAAAAGTGGTGGTACTGAGTTTTTTTAAATCAATTTCTGTATAGTCCATTTTGAAATTCCTCTCTTAATCTTCTTTATAGACTGATAATTTTGCTGGAATATTTCAAGTTTTTCTTCAATTTAATTTTTCCAACTCCTACCAAACTCTGAAATGATCATTTTTTATTCAGATTTCTCTTTATTGTGAGTCAAAAACCAGAATGATTTATCTTCAAATTTTTCAAGAAATTGGATGTTTCTCCTATCAAGATGTATGAAGGAAAGTATGTCCAGGGACTTTTTACTTCCTTTCTTTGTTAAATACAAGTTTATTTTTAAACCTTTACTTCATTCTTAGTAAGAAAGAAAGAGAGTTTATCATAGTAATATCATATATTATCAGAAAATTGTTCAATGCAGCATGATAAGCACATGATATTGTTTAGGTTTAGGTCGCTTATTTATATATTTTTTAAACTCGAGTCCTCAACAAAATCTTTGTTCACTGTTCATTCTTTTTGCTCCCTGTTTCTACATACTAAAAAAAAACACATTGGGCTTTATCAACTGTATTTCTTTTTTTTTCTGATTTTTAATTCTTAATATTTTCAATATTTTTACATTGTTACATTTTTTACATATTGACATCTCATCTTTGCAAAAAATTTTGTTTTTATAATAATATCAAATATTTGAGTGATATTCCAATTTTAAAATTATCACTCATTTCTTTTCTTAAATTGAACGAATTACACAAAGTAAGTATACTTTTTTCTAATTTATAAATAAATTAGACAAATGTTGTGCCATTGAATTTCCATAGATATGAAATAATTATGCTTCTAGATTAATGGACATTAATTCATTTTTGTTTTTGCTTTTAGTAGAAGGCGATTTTAGAAAAAGATTTATATGCAGTTTGCTGTAAAAGTTCACGTTTTTCACAAACAACATGCATTGTTGTGACAGTAAATGTCATGGACATTACCAAAAAAATAACGCATTTCCTAACTATACACCCATTATTTTCATTTGTAATTTTAACACTGTTGAAATGTATTTAATTCACCAAATTGTAATATTTTGATGCAAATTTTTATGAAAAATAATGAATTCTGATAAATATAACGGATTTGCACGTAATATTCACATTGTAACTCTAGTTTTGAAGGTTAACTTAAAAATATAAATAGTAGTTTGTTTTTTCAGTTCAGACAGTCAATTTCCTACAATTTACATATTTGAATTTTAAAAAGAGAATAATAATGCAATTTTGTTGGTTATAATGAAAAATCATTCATCATCTTTTTGCTTTATTACTTATCATATTAAATTTTATCATATGAAGTTCTGCAATCATAAAATCAGCAAGCCCCTTTGATATTTGCAATGCTTTGTGTAAACAGAGAGACTGAATTTTTAAAAAATTTGACAATTGTAGGATTCTGGGAATAACCAATGATCACTAAAAATTTTTGAAAAGGTTGTTAAATGTGTGTAATAGTACAAGTTGCACCAAGACATTCAACCTCTCTTTACATAGAATATTTTAGAATAAAAGCTGGATAAACCACTAACAATCTTTATAAAATGACACTTCTATCAACAGATTTATTTTTAACGCGCTTGAATAGCTTTTTGTTTTTACCAAATTTAACACCACTATTCAGTAATAAACATTGTGCAAGGTTATTTGTTATTACAATACACAGATGTTATGAATGTTTTCAATTAACGAATCCTCTATTCTATATATTGCATTTCTTAAATTTGCAAAAATATAGAATGGGCTATAAAAAAATGGAGATACTGAAGATGAAAAATAAATGTGTACTAAATCTCAGGTTACATGAAATGTTTATTATTATTATTTTCATTTGTAATTTTAACACTGTTGAAATGTACTTAGTGTGCCAAATTTTAATTTTCTGATCGTGCAAATTTGTATGAAATATTTAGTAATCATAATTTTTTGCTTGTAAACAAGAGTAACCATATTAAGATGATATATGTGCGTGCTTGCTTTCGTTTACTTGCAAGGGTACTTAAATTTACCAAACCCCTATTGTTAATCCGGTTTTATTAGTATACGAAACAAAAATACTCTTTCTTTTTATTTTTAATATGTATGGTTATTCTTGCAATGTATTTTGTTTTTTTTTCTTTCTTCTAACTGGATGAGAAGAATAATTTATCCAAAACATAACTATTTTTATTTCACCCCTCTTTTCCCTTTACAAAGTGTATAAAAAGAAAGCCAATGTGATACCAACCATATATTTTAAAATTTCATATTATTCGTTAACAATTGCTATTTTTATAAATTAATCTTGTATTTTTTAATTGACTTAAAAATTAAGCGCTTTGTGATTGGTGCAAAAAAAAGCAGATGCTTCTTTTCAAGACAATTATTTGATTTTTATTAGATGTTTTTATTTGCTAAAATAAAGCATTTCTTATACCATGTGAAATTATATTTAAAAAATACATTAGTATACAGTAAAATAAATAAGTTTGTTTGATTTCTTTTGTTATCTTATGATTAGTTCACAGGCCAAAATTTGAGATTTAAAGTGGAGAGATTGAGCTTCAATTTTATATGGTATGGTTTAAATTCCCACATTTGGCTAGAATTTCTGCCACTAAAATGAAAAATTGTTTGTTTTTTTTTCTGCAATTTTTACACTAATTTAACAATTCATGTTGATTCAGTTGGTAGATAGTCCAATGAAAATGCACAAACAAAACAAAGATTCAATGAAAGTAGTGCCCTGTTTACACCATGTTAGTACTGTCTACACGTTGCAATAGTACTATCGCAAATTATATTGGTATTGCACTTCCACACATTTCTCAGATTATGACAGGCATGTGCACTGTGATGATAAGCATAGCTTTTATGATAGTAGTATGCACAATAAATACATTTAATGTCATGAAAGTGCTTGCAAGTGCCTATTTAAACGATATAGTATGAGAGCGCTTTCGTGATTATCATTTCAAGTACATGATGATAGCTGTTAAAGCCTTATTTACTACTCTCATGATTAAACTATTATGTAGGTGATATTAAAGTCACTATCTCACTCTCACACTATCTTATAGGTATGAAAAAATTATTTCATTTCATAAAAAACTTGTCATTTATTTTTTTTCACAGCAGAATTCCACGTCAAAACCAAAAGGGTGGCCGTCGTAAATCTCCGATTTGGCTCAAATTTGATATAGACGTTCCATGTTACAAAATATGTATTGACTTCCTAAAACATTGAAGTTTTTTTCTCAAAAATGTCCAAAAAGTATTCTGGTGGTCTGTGATTTTTCATGAACTTGAAAAGTTTGTATATGAAATCTAAATGTCTGTGTGTGCGTATGTGGACTCTTTTATCTTGAGGTATTTTTGAATTCTGATTGAAGATTCAAAAAGTACATCGAAAAATAATAGGGGTAGTTCCTTTGTCGCATTTTGGTAGCTGTTGAGGAATACCCTAAAAGTGGGAGCCAAAATGAATGAAAAGGAATATTGTTACCGCCTTACTTATATGCTCTATTTTCATGTTTCTTTTTGTAATGCTGTTAAGCATTCTCAACTGGTTTTAATTAAATATAAAAAAAACGAATTTCTTTATTTAAAAACTCATGTTTCTATAAATGAGGATTTGAAACCATTGTATGTCCATACCAAATATCAGCCAAATTGAATATCCACGACTGGACTGCAAGTTTTTTGTTTTGGCGTGGAATGCTCTAGTAGATTCCTTTCAAGGCACTAGAAAACTTGAGAATGTAAAGCTAATACTACAATGGAATTAGTAGAGGTAAGTGAGATTTAAATTATTTATTTTTTGAATCCAGAATTTTCCAACCAAGACTTATATACTTATCAGTAGTGTGGCTATTCAAAGCTTCATTGGTTATAGATATAAGAAAGTATATTAGGGAAGTATTTTGTGAAATATCTGGTTTGGGTATCTAACTTTAATTATAGCCAAAGGTAATGAAATCCTTTCCATCAATTAATTTGTTTGTTACTGAAGATTAATTTTAAGTTTAGATGGTTCAGTATCAATTTCTACCACAAAAATTTTAAAAATAGAATTGGAAAATATTACTTACCAGTATCATTTATTCATCTATTTTTCTGATGAGGTATGTATTAAAATTTTTGATTTTTAAAATTTATGTTCCATTTCTATATTGTAAACTTAAAATATTTTTTTAGCTTATTGATTTGGACAAGCTTTTTAATTTTAAAAAGAAGGCTTTGCTATAAATTCATAAAAAAATCCTTAGTAACTGAATTTATTTATTTTTATTCTGAATCATTTAGTGTTCGCGTTTTTAAGTGATTCATTCCTTTGCAAAATGGAATATAAATTTTTAAATCCAATGTTACATAAAATGGTTAAAGTGGGGTACACCTCCATCATTACTCCCTGCATGACGCAACTATCTCCAAATGCAGCCTGTGTTAATTCTGTACAAGTCAGACATTATCCTTACAAAAAGGAACAAGATGAACGTTGCAATCCTACCTCCGACCATGAATTGTGGCCCTACAAATGTCATATTAGGAACCCAATTAAGCAGAAGAAGGAAAAGGATAGATGCGACCCTGAGCCGGAGAGGAAAACTGAGTGCATATGCGCACATGACAAGAAGAAGAAAAAGTGAACAATTTCTAAGGAATGAATGCTGATGCTGAATAAATTGAGCATGGAGAAATTTGAAAGTTGTTTCATTTTGTCTGTAAATTTATTTTCTGACAGTTTTCAGATTATCAATGACAGGTTTGTAACATTCCAGATTTCTGGATATTTGGGTTTCAAAGCTTTTTTGCCATTTCAAATTTTTCTTCATTAGTACTATTATGCTGGTAATTCTTTCTAAAATACTACATTTTTGTTTCATGGTATGTTTAAATTCTAAATATAGATGGGAATTAATTTAAAATTTATAGCGCAATTTGAAATGGTAATATTGGACTTATCAATCTTGATTTCTAAAAGCATTTAATCTTATTTTTGGAACTTAAAATATTTCAAAATGACTGTCAATGGCATTTCACTTGAGACTTCAACTTGGCAGATTTATCAAAATAAAGTGAATTTTCAGTATTTTTTCTACTAGTAGGATTTTATTATGTTTGTAAGTATATGATTAACTATAGCTGAAATACGTGCCATAAAATCTACTAATAACAATAAACACTTTATTCCTTTGGTGAAAACCATCGCTTATAATAAGCTGTCCAATGTATCATAAGGCAGAACTCCAGTGAGACAAGGTATTGCAACAACATATTGTAACGTTTCTGGGGTTTGACATTGGGTGTGAATAATTTCCAATTTATTTTAAATTAAACATTATTCCAAACTAGAATATTATAATTACAATTAAAATAACACGTTATTTACAATTTATATTGACCGAGCAAGTATTTATTTCTTATGGAGATTTATATTACTTGCACTCTTCGTGATAGAAACTGCCCAGCGCTGGTGCTTCTTTCTATTTATATCGCCCTGGAAGGCATCTAGAAATTTTCCGTGACGTACCCTTTCCTAGAATTTTATCAATCTAGAAATTTCTCTTCTATTCTGGAACGTTTCCGTGCTTCATATTAGGTGTATGATTGGTTGCCTATAGGTTTGCTACAATATGAATTACAAAAACAGCATATGTCGCCTATGTTGATCTAATAAAATTTTCGGACAACGAATCGAAAAAAACGAGGAAAACGTCAAAAATTGCAAACGACAAAAAGGGAACATTGAAAACCTAACGAATTTCAAAACGAAAGAAAAAATCTCCTTTACCACAAATATATAATTTTATATAGCAAAAGTATAGTTACTGCTACAAAAATGAGAAACAATTTTTAAATCCATATTACTCTTTGGACAATACTTTTCTTTAAAAAATCGCATCTTCCATAAAAAAATCGCAGGTACCGCGTATTTAAATAGGGGGATCTACCAGGATTCCGGCATATTTTCCTTCAATTCACCAACTGAGGGAAAACTAATTATTCTTGTCGTCAATAATACAAAAGTCCCTAATTGTATTTTTATTAAGATATTCAAACTATATTAGAAAATGTAAATAAAATTAATGCTTTTATTTATTTAATTTGTGCTAGATTTCCTCAACTCCACTTAAGGAGTTTCTTCTACAACTTCGAGTAGAATGAATACTAACAATTTCATTGAAATATATTAAAAAAAAAATTTTAATTCAAAATATGTTATTTTATCTCATTAATTTATTGTAGTTAAATAAATCTTTTCTCGGTGAATAATTTATATTTGTTTTAAATTTAAGGAAGTAAATAATTAATAATCAATCAGTAGATTTAATGATTTTCCTTACACCAGAAATAACGCTAAAATAACATAAGATTTTGTAAAAACCGTCAAAATCGAAAATGTACAGTCTTATTTTCAAATCTACCGCTTTTCGCTTCTGCCGTTTTTACATTTGGCAACGCTGTTTATATCTATGCTTTTGTCAACCACAAAAGTGACAGTTGTATCATATGGTGTTTGGTTTGCATAGTTAAATTAAAATTAAAGAATTAGCCTAATTAACGTAATTCATAATGGCCTTAGATCCAAATAACATTAGTATTGTACATTGGTGTCCTGGAAATGAAAAGCATAAATGTGGTTACTGCCAGCAAGACAATTGCAGTGCTTCCGATGGTAAATTCCTTATACTTGCAATTAATTTCATCAAAAATGTAATCCAACCCTTTAATTCAAATTAATTCGAATAAAAATTTGCTAATCTATTTTTTTTTTCAATTATTGGATCATTAATCATTAGGGGAGTACTAATTGATTTTATTAACTTTTAAATAAAATCTATCCGTTTAAAGTTAGTCCTAACAAAATTGGTTTTAATTGTTACAATCAACATGCAAATTAGGTTTAAATATTTAAAAAAATCCTATTAACTGTACAGTTTAGCATTTTTGAAGTTGTGTAAGAGAAACTTAAGTCCAATTGGAATAACAAAACACAAAATTTTGAAAGATAAAGTCAATTTTTAGAAACTACGTCATGACTAAGGCAAAATAACAGGCCAAAGGCATAAATCGTTTCCTCTGGCCATTTACTTTTTGATTATATGTATTTCAATGAATTACTTGATACCTCTAATGTGTCATACAGCCAAATGAAAAATTGTTTAAGGTGAGACTGGGTAGACTCACACGGATTCTAAAAACGGCATAACAAGGGGTTTCATGTAACACTCAACGTGTTAAGGTTTCACATTTCTATTGTTAGATTATAAAAGCTAAAGTCAAATATACAGACAAAGTTGTAAAGGTATTGTTATTGATTTGGCAAAAATATTTGTAATTATAAATTATATAATGAAATTTTTTTAAATTTTATGTATTTCTAAATTGTTATATTTTACTTATATAGGAATGTGGGCTGAACAGTTAACAGTAGAAGACTATCAGAATTTAATAGATAGAGGTTGGCGTCGATCTGGAAAATACTGTTACAAGCAGAAAAATAAAGAAACATGCTGCCCATTATATACAATAAGGTAAGTGTTTCACGATAAATTTTTGAACTCTTGGATTGTTAGGGTTTCTTCACAAGGTGAACTTGATTTTTCTAAAAGGAAAGTTATCAAATCAATAAAATTTAGCAAAATTGAAAGTAATTAATCACACCTAAAGTATGTTTACATATTATATTTTCAAGTTTTATAACAGTTTCTTTTCAAGTTAATTCTAAGTTTTCATGTTTTCTGGAAACACATGAAAATCTGTTTGTTTTCAAAGGAAGTCGTATAAAACATAATTTTTATGAAAAAATTTTGCGCAATAATTTTCTTCTGCTCTTAAAGTTCGTAAATAATTAAAAAAAAAAGAAAATTCAGATTTTTCTGATTCTAGCTAGCAATGCGGCAACAGAAAAACATAAATTTGTTTAAATATTTTTCCATTGTAATTTTAAGCTATTTTCAAGGTCTTCGTACCTGCAACCATATTCAGGAAAATTCTGATAAACTGTAAATTTGACATGGATTTATATGTAAAGAATCAAAAATTTTCCCTATTTCCTCTCTCGTTATGTCATTCAATTGTTATCCTTATTCCCTCCAGCTTTTTCTTGTTTTCGTGGTATATTGCTTTTGTTCCTATGTTTTAGTCCTTGTTATTATCTGTACTTTTTTTACTCCTCCTTATAGTTAAGAGAAATAACCCTAAGCTCGGATTGCCTGCAATTTTGAGCTTTCCAACAGTAATTTCCAGATCCCTAAGTTTCACATTTTCCAGAAAAAAAAATTTTCATGCTTTTTTTAAGTTTGCGAAATATTTGTAAAAAGATTAGTGGAAAAACTAATCTTACCATAATTTAGTGCAAATTTGGAGCTGTAAGAGAATAATTTTGAGCTCATTAAAAACCTCTAATTATCGGGAAAAGCGGAAAAAACGCTTTTTATCATTTAGATAATATTCCCTAAGCTCAGTACAAATATAATCAAAAACAACAGGCAAAACGAATTTCCAGCTTTCCTCTGGAGTTTTCAAGCTAATGCAGAAATCAAAAATGTTTTGCAGGAACTAAAAATTTGCTCAAGATGCCTATGCCAGTTTTTTTGTTGCTGTTGTGCTGAGTTAAATTTGCACCGAGCTAGGGAATATTATCTTAATGATAAAAAGCATTTTATTTTTTATTTTTCACAAAATAGAAGGTTTTTGGGAAAAGTGTTTCTTTTCGAAAATTAGTTGTAGTACCTTTTTTGAGAATTTCCTAGGAAATGGTTGCAGCTACCAAGAACTCGAAAATATATTTGGAGAGCTCAAAAATAGGTCGAAATTTGGTATAAAGCGGTTTTCTATGCTATTTGTTTGTCTAGTTAATTTTTTGATCTTTTGTAATTTCTTATCTTTAAGTTGATTTTAATAAAAGTTTTAATTCTTTTTCTTCTAGATGTAAGGCTTTAAATTTTAAAGCCAGTAAGTCCCAAAAAAAAGTAATAAAGAAACTAAACAAATTTCTCAAGGATGGAGAATTAATTAAAGATAACTCACTTGGTAATCGAATTGAAGCTGAATCAGATACAAATTTTATAGTGAGAGAACGCCCATCAAAAGTTGAAGATTATATGAAACTTATTGCTGGTGGGAAATTAATTACTTGTGATATAGAAAATAAGGACATAATTTGTGATGAAGCTACGACCAGCAAAGAATCAATGGCTACGACTAAAACTGAAACAAAAATTTACACAACTAGTATTCAAAGCAGCAACTCATTAGGCAAGTTTATATGCGTCAAATTTTTTAGACCTTTATTTTTTGTTTTGTTTCTGTAGAAATATCAAAAAATTCTTCTGATATTCAAGAAAAAAATGTCAAAAAAGGTGCAGGAGCGGACCCAAGTAAACCACCCTGTAAGAAAGCTAAATTAGCTAGATTAGAAAGGAAACAGCAGAAAAAAAATCAAAATGGGATAACAATAGAAAAGCAATTGAAAAATGCAGAAAAAAGTATTGAAGACATCTTTAAAGAAATTAGTCCTACAGATAAACACAAATTAAGAGTAAGTCACTTGTACCTATCGAAGATAAAATAAGATAGTTATTCATATTGTAGATCACAACCGTTTCAACTAGTGTTCCTGGTGCAGAATGGGAACGCACGAAAGATCTAGAGTTTGAGATATATGAGAAATACCAAGTTGCTGTACATAATGATCCCCCCGGGAAAAACACAATGCATACATTTACTAGATTTCTTGTATCTTCTCCCTTAAAGGTATGAAAAATTGAAAGCCTGTAAATTCAGAATTGCTCTAGTACAAATTTCTTTTCGAATCATTATTGTGTATGCAAAAATTATTTCATGAATAACTATTTTATTTTATTAAATTTGTTCTTTAAGCAGACAAGCAGTGAGAAAGAGTGAGTTAATATATATATTTATGACCAAATTATTAATTTTTTTACCAATATTTATTTTCTATTACCAAGTTTTCCAAAATCGATAAAAAATTAATATTTCAAAATTTTAAGCAAGCTCAGTCTTTCTTCAATAGCTTCTACATACGTTTTTAATTTTCATTTCACAAAGCCAAGAAAAGTTTTTGTGAGCATCTTTGAAATGTAGTTGCTAAGTAGATATTCATCTTTTTAACATGAGCAAATTTTCTTAAATTCACAGCTTGTCTGCTCGCTAAAGCAATCTTGTTATAAAATTTTATTTTCTTATTTAGTTAAAATTAGTTGAAATGAATGATGATCATGAAACTTATGAAATTTCCTGGCAGATATTTAGAAAATATCAAATGACTATACACAACGATGAAGAAAGTAGTTGTACTAGAGAAGATTTTTCAGAATTTTTAGTTAGTACACCACTTCTGGTAAACAATCTTTATGGATGATTATATGGTTTTTTGGTTGATCATTTTTCTTTTCAGCCAGTTAAAGCCAAAAATGGAGAAATTGGATTTGGATCATTTCACCAACAATACTGGTTAGATGATAAATTAATTGCAGTTGGTGTAATAGATATCTTACCAAAATGTGTTAGTTCAGTTTATTTTTTTTATGACCCAGATTATCGAAATTTAACCCTCGGTACTTATGGTTCTCTAAGGTAAAATTATAGATGTATTTTTTAACTTGTTGTTTTTTTATCATTTGTACACTAATGCAAAAGTTTTCCATGATCACAGTGTTTTTGAATACTTTTGTTAATCTATTTGATTGAAATAATTGAATTGGTTATTTGGAAAAGAGAACATGTACACTTTTTGGCTATTTCAAAATTTTGCCGTTGGAGCAATTTTTTAAAGATAAATACATCTATTTAAGTGAAAAGGGAATATATTACTATAACTATATTAAATATACTAATTTCTGGATATTCAAACTTCCGACTTAAGTTCCTCTGGCGGCAAAATCTTACAATTACTAAAAAGTAGATATGTTCCCTTTTTCAAATAACTGATTCAATTTTAATGATCATTTTCATTAATAATATATAATATAAAATTTAAGTTACTAACAATTACTAATGAAAATTTTTATATTTTAGGGAAATACAATTTGTAAAGGAATTAAACAAATCCATTCCTGAATTGCAATATTATTATATGGGTTTCTACATCCATTCTTGCCCGAAGATGCGATACAAAGGCAAATTAGTGCCTTCTGACTTGCTGTGCCCTGAAACGTATGAATGGATTCCAATCGAACAATGCCTTCCTAAGTTAGATTTAAATAAATATAGCAGATTCAATGATGAAGTAAATGGCGTTGATAAAAATGCTTGTACAATTCAGGATTTAAACAATATAAAAATTTTATTGAGTGATCATTTTTGCATATACAAGTATTATAAATATAAACTTAAGCAAGCTGATATTTTTCGAAGAATAGGAGAATTGATTGGCAAAAAATGCGCTTGCAGTTTATTGATCGTTAAACCTGATTAATAAGGATTTTTTTTTACATATTTATTAATTGCAGAGATAATGCAATTATATTTAATTTATGTTTATTTGATTATACGAGAATAATATCTATATATATATATTTGTCATTTTTGCTTGTTGTTTTATGAAGTCTACTTTATTTTCAATTTTGTGATAAAATATAAAATCGTTGCATAATATAGACTTTTATTTGAGCAATCCATTCTTTTCTGGCTGTATAACTATTGGTATAGTCCTCTGCATAAAACTTTTTCTAAATTGAAGGCGAGATTGTATGTCTTGAGTTTATTGTTTGTTTCGTCATCCCACGCACTTCTGCTACTGGTCTTTTAATGTTTGGTGATGTTATGCCAGCTAAGTAGGTAAGTCTTCTGAACTGTTGTCAGCTGTAAGCAAACAGTTATAATTGGTACCATTTTGTTTAAGGTAACAACGTGTTTTGTGGTACATCTTATCTGTGAACTTGTAGATAATGCTGTTTCTAACATTAATTTTTTCTTTGAGGTATGGTTGTTTGAATGAAAGGGTTTGCTTCAACTTGACTCCCAAGTACACTTGAAATTGGGGCAGTGCTCTAAGGGAATCTCTACATAATTTTAAAATTTTCTCTGGCTTCCTTGTTCCAAAATTGAAAAACACCTGCAGACAAAATACTAATGTGTTTGAAAAAAAAAAAAAAATTAAAAAAGACTTTACATGATGGAAAAAAGCGCAATAAATAAATATTATTGAAAAATCGCAAATTTGCAAATCTACCGGACTTATCGTCGATTTTGTAAAAAGTCACTATTTGTTCATCTAAGTATACTTTAGCATCTTTTTGCTCTATAAAATCAAACTACTAATGGCTTACTTCAAGACTTAAGAACGTTTCTCTTAAAAAAAACTGAAAATTTGTATTTCATGACATTTAACAATAAATTATAATTTGAAAATATAGAAAATAAAGAGGTGAAATGAAGAAATAAAAAATATAAAGTGAAAAATCTAAATAACCTAAAAATTTAAAATTGGAAAATCGTAAAAACGAAAAATTTTGATAAAAGACCAAAATAAACGCATTGAAAAAATTGTATAGTGAAAGAATTAAAAAAAAAAAAAAATTGAAAAATCTGGAATTAATACAAATGAATAATTTGGGAAAGCTAAGACATCAAAAGTCCTAGACCTAAAAATGATTTTTAAAAAATTTCAAATTTTTTAAAAATCTCGAACAAGAATCCAACAGTTTCTAGAAAAATAGAAAAAAATATTCTTAAATAATCTCAAACGTATCCATAAGTTAATACTCAATAATTAAATTTTTATAGATTCTTTTAGGAAACTCAAGATGTTAAAATGTTTTGAAAATAACATTAGTGTTAAAAAATGCCATAAAAATCATAAATTAAAAAAAAATGTGACGTCAATACATGTATTAGAAATAAGAAGTTATTAACTCGTTAATATTCTACGGCTACAGATGTTAATAAAAATTTCGCGATCGTTCATTGTTTTCTTAAATAATTTTCCATAATGAGCTAATCCAATATGTATTAACAAAATGCAAGGTCGAATTTCGTTACACATGCACAAATTTTATTATTTTAAACATTAATAGATTCAAATTAAATATTTTACAAGCGTATATGAGTATTTTGAATCATGTGCTACATTATGAAACAATCTTAGGGATTTCGATTCAATAACGGATAATTAAGGTATCCCCACCATATCTTTTTGGAGAAAAACTGACAAAAATATTAATTATACTATTACATAATACGAATTAGATAATCACATGTAGAAAATTGCAGATTTTTTTGTTAAAATATAATTTACTTATATAAATAATTAAATTATTTTGTTAATTAAAAGGATCATGAAATTTTAGTCAAGAAATTAAAAAAGCAAATAAGTGTATCCTTTAATACAATGGAAATGAAATTGTTTTAAAATTGTGTAGATATTTTGGAATTTTAATTAAAACTTGTAAATAAATTTATCGAAAGTGATAAGATTTAATAAGAAATTTTTAAATAAATTATTTTGAGATAAAAGAAAAACTGCTTAACAATGACAAACATTTTACTTTACTTTAGTTCATCTTTAACTTCATATATTTCAATTTTATGGCAGTTGTGACTAAAATAAGATTTTATGAACTATTTAGTGCGTTATTAGTAGTAAATATTTCAATTTGAAAATGCATTGACAAATTTGGGTATAATTGTACTTATTATGTACAATGTACCTCTAGATTCTTGTGTTTCTGGATAGAAAAATTATCTAGAATTTATCCCTAATTATAAACCAAGAAATTGTATCAGGGTTTCTAAAAGGAAAATAGTTGTTTAAACCTCAATTTGTGTTGCCTAATGTCAGAGAGTTTTTATTTGTTTAATAAATTGATGATTTCGGAAAAATATAGTAGATATCTCAAAAATTCTTTCATTTTTAGATTTAAATTTCAATGTTATAATTTTGCATCGGAAGTGCAATTGCGTTGGTTCACCTAATTTTGTGTGATGACGGCATATATACGTGCAGTTAAAATTGTTTAGTATCTCCTGCAAATAAAAATGTCTTTAAAATAAAATTGTTCTGATTTTAAAACTTAACAACATTAATAAAATGAATTAATAGAAATTTTTCTATACTTAATTAAATAAGGAGAAAATTTAAAAAATAAATAAATCAATAAATTATCCTTAAGCCAACCAGATAATAATTTAAAATTTATTAATTTTCTTATAAAACAATACTATATTTAAATAACGTGGAACACCCGTTAGTTTCACATTATTCTCGAATATTCTTTAACAAAAGTAAAAGTCGTTAGCAACAAATCTACCCATTCTTTTTTAAATCGCAGATCATCTGAAGGCTAGTCATCTGATTGATATTAGCCACAACATTGTTATTTAAATTGCTCAGATTTGACTTGATTAAGGTAATTATAAGCTTTTTATAAACATATTCCAAGAAATGTGTTTTTAAAAGGTTTGTAATTTACAGCTTGAATTTTCTTAAAACTCAGAAAATTCATCTTACGTATGAAACATTTGTTTATTTCGATTGGTTTTTATTTTTACATTTTCTTAGTAGGAGAGCAATTATTTTGTTATACCATAGCACAGGTAGGAATTAGAGATGAATCAATCTGAGATTCCATTTTTTAACACAACGATTTAATTATCTATTAATTTACATCATAATAAATACTAACAATCATTTTAAAAATTCAATTAAAGTTTATGAATTTAATATTTTCTGAAATAATAGCATATAGGCAGGTAATTATAATTAGCTTGCAGGATTAATGGTAATCAAGATCAATAAAAAAAAACATTAATTAAAGCCGACGTTTCGTCTTTATTAATAAAAACTTCGTCAAGGCTATATAGCGTGGAACATAATATTACAATTTCTTAAGTGTGGGTCTTAGTAGGCAAACAAAACAGCCGCAGACGAAACAAAATGTTTGCGGCGGACAGAAAAGCTTAAGCGATGTTTACATTGGGTTAGTTTTTGTACCAGTTACATGTATTGGTACTAGCAAGGTTTGTTAACTAACCTGAGGGTAAGATAATTACTTAAACATTTTCAAACATAATTTTTACTTGCCTTATTATATTAGAATACTGTTCGTTAACATTTTGCCCCAAATTTCTATTATGTTGCCACTACTTAATTAGCTTTTAAAGCTTTTACATTGGGTAAGTCGAAAGGAACAGTAAAATATGCACATTATGAGGGAAGGCTAGTAGACAGGTAAATAACTTGGGTAGCTATTCGCATTCCTGTCTTCAAATCGGTGCAAGTACTTGTCCTAGTATCAGTACTTGTCCTAGTACAAGTGACTAACCGATTTACTTGTCTAATGTAAACGCCCCTTAAGAATTGCATGATAAAGGCGCGAGTGGCACACACTGGCCAAACACAGGCAAACATCCGTTTTGTTTTGAAATGTTTGCCGACTACTTTGTGTGACACAAACAAAAGTTTGATTTACAAAATTTACTTTATTCGAATGTACTGAATAATTCAATCAATTTGTATATATTTAAAATTTAATTGAATCGGCCATAAGCATAATTAATGAACAGACTCGTCAGACCAGGATACTAGACTGTATCCAAGTAAACTCAGTTGGCAAATTTTTGGTACACTTTAAGTGCAAAGGGAATGAATAACGTGATGGTGTAACATATAAATAATTATTTATCAAAATAATATGGGAAACTGTGGTATACATCGTGTATAAGTAAAAGAAATAAAGTTCCGCTTACAGAAATAAATCTTAACACAGAAATAATTAAAATAACGACATACTATTTTTCTTAAATAACCAAAATTGCACTTATATAAAATATAAGATGTGAACTTCTCAATGATGTGTAAGCAAAGAAAAATAAAAATTACAATAGAGACATTTGTCTTGTATTTTATTGCAAGGACGTAACGTGTCTGAATATTAAATAACTATAAATAGATAAAAAAATATTCACCATGTAGACATCTTTAATTAAAAATAGCGTGGCTGACATGACACGGAAGTAAATCGCCAATTCATGTCAATAAACTTTTTAGCGTGTGCTGGAAGTTTCCATTGACTTCTGGCCACTTTTTAAAAGTTTCTTACATTTTCGTTTCTCTTAGCATATTTAAATAAAATCAAGATATAATAAGTCTTAATTACAAATAATAATTAAAAGAGGTTAATACCGAACATACAGCTGGGTAATCAATTTGAGAACTAAATAATTTTTATTACAACAACTAAAGTATAATTTCTTTTAATTTTTTTTTATTCCAGTAATGTTAAAATATTATTTCAATTTTTTATGAAAAGTTTAATTTTTATCTACAAATTAGCAATTTATAATCAATTTTTTGCTATTGTAAATTTACTTTACTTATTATGCCGAATTTTGTATTAATTATATATTCCTATGATTATATGCGAATAATAAATTTTAGAAATCTTAATGACTGCTGTTCTTTTTCGCCCTTATTCTATATACATAAATTCAGTAACATATTTATATTTAAAATTTAGATCAGGAAAATATTTTGCTATGAACTAAACTATATAATATTTATGATTTATTTTAGATTTACATATTTTTATTTGTTTATTTCTGTAGTGCCTATTGTTGCAAAACAAAAATTTAACTTAATTGCTCAAGGCCTAAAAATAACAAACTGGCACTACTACATTGTTTCCTTAAAATAACTAATTTTGAACAATTTTGATATGATCGTCATAATTTTTAAGGAATATGGAACATTATATATAGTACTTTCAATACCAAAAATATGTGAAATTAGTGAAGCTATAAGCATCTAGAATGAATTGAAAATATTTTGCATGAAGATTTACATATAAAGAAGTTTTATGCAAGATGGACGCCGTAATTGCTAACAATTGACAATAAACACATTATATATCTCAAGCATGTTTGTGATCATTTTAAGTAAAATAAAATGTATATCGAGCGATTTCATAACTGTTAATCCAACTTGGATCCATTAGTAAACTTTCAGAGCGAAAAGAATAGTCAAAGCAACGGATTGAAGTTTACAGAAGTGCATCAAACAAAACAAAGACGGTTCCATCAGCAGCGATTAGGTTATTAATCCTCAAACTGATCTTTTGAGAGACCTAGAAAATACTAGCACTCTCGAAACAGTTTCAGGCCACATGATTTTCAAAATTTTTTGAGTCAACATTTGTAAAATTTACAAAATTTAATCTGATTTTAAGGTATTTTAAGCCATAAAAATGGGCCTGGTTGGATCAATAAATCCATCAAACAAATAAGTAAATAGGTAGTGTTTCACAAACCGTTCAAAAACAAATTCTTATTTCTATGTAGTTACATTTTTAATTAATATTTTACAGATCCTCTCGCTATGACGTTTAGTAATAAGAACTGCCGACATAGTTGGTTACTTTTTGCTGGCCTAGACCTGCAATTGAGTTGTTTTCGGACAATTGCTAATGATGCAACAGCAAAGATTCTGGTTGGAGATCTTAAAAGGTGTTATATTAATCGATTATCTTCAGAAAAGCAAAACAATTAATTTTCAATATTATTGAAACCTTTTGCATCAGTTGAATGCAAAAATTCGTGAGTAAAGACCTGTTTTAAAGAAGAAAGGAATCATTTTTCGTTAGGACAATGAATGCGTTTACACAAAGGTTTTGGTGATTGGAAAATTCAACGAATTAAAATAGCAATTGCTTCAGTGTATTCATTTTATTAAGATATTGATTGATAGCAAAAGTGTAAAGAAAACTAAATTTCTAAAGTTAAGTTCAAGAAAGCTATAAGTGAAGTTAAAACACGCGTTATTATAGCTCGGATGTCTATATTACAGAAGATTAAATAATCTTTAAAATCTATTCCTTTTCACGTATCCAAAAGAAATCTCTTTCTAATTGCAAAACATATTAGCGAAAAGAAATCAAAAAAAAAAAATTATATACTTAAAATTTTTTGAGGACACATTTTTACAATTCGCACAACATTTTCGAATGTTATTGGAAATATTGACATAACAATTTTTAGCACTCGTTTATATAAACAATTATCACAATAATACTTATTACATCTAAAGAAATAATTAATTCACCTTTTTTTCAATTAACATCTTTGTAACAATAAATTACAATACGTCAGAAACCAGATGCTAATTGTAAAATGCGGTTCTGCTTTCTAGCAATCAAGAAAACTATTTCATCTGAATCATATTTGGTGGCATGTGATTCAAATCAGTCATCACTGTTTTAATTTTATTTAATTTTGTCTTTATGATTTTTTTAATTGTCTTATTAAAAAAAAATGATATTTGTTGCCAAATAATGCATCAACAGAAACAATAAAAGTTTATTTTTAATCAAAAATAATTTACAAATTATTATTGTTTATGTAACTCATCATTAGGAAAAATTCTGCGTATAATAATATTAGTTCAGAATTTAATTAGTTTTTAAGTATGTATGTAATTGTTTCAGGTTTCTTTAAAAGAAATCTAAGTAATAGGACTATTTTGAAAGAATAAGAGTTCTTGTGAAAACTGATGAATTGTTTGTTGATAACATTTTCAAGGTTGAAGTTTGATAAAGGTAATTGGTGAGCTATATCAAGGTTTATGTGTAATTGATGATTACGTTCAGTTTCATTTCTATATTATGTAGAAAAATGCAATCTTTGTTGTTTACTTGGTAATTGGAAAATTGAGATGGCTCATGTTTTTATTACGTCCTTTTATGGAATAAATGCCTTAATTTAGAAAAAAATGTTTTCAATGAATTTTAAAACATTTTTAAAATTTTAAGTTTTAATTAATAGTCTGGAATGGTTTTACTTTTTCATGGTCAAGAGTAAGCGTTAAGGACGTTCGTTGCCTTTTTTAAAGTGATAGTTTTGCAAGACGTTTCATATTATTTTGTCACCAATAAAAACAATAACATTTCTTGGTAAATTATGCGAGCCACCGAATTTTTTTATATAGAAATAATTAATGAATAATTTGAAGCGGGAGATTTTAATTGGAAGTTTGTTGGGTTTAGTTACCACACAGTTTCAAGAAAAAATATGAAACCTCTTATTTATTTTCAAAATAATTAAACAAAAAGATTAAAGAATTTTAAATAAAATTGCAGGCTAAAATAATTTTGTAAATTGTATACATACGAATGATTTATATTATTTATAAATAACTAAACGATTTGATATACATATAAAATATATAATATAATATAATATATATGTAGAATAAAGATTTGTAGAATATGACTGTGCCTGTTAAAATTACTTTTTAAATTTTCCTTTCAAAATGACATTTTGTGATCGCTATAAATAACTAAATGTTCGCATATTCTTATGTTTTCAAAATGAATTTAATCAGATAATAATAGTTATGACCAAAAAATGCCACTTTGTCAGCTACACTAGTTTACATATGCACTAATACCATTTTTCTAACAGGGGAAACATCCGTCGGAAGTGCAAAATATTAAAAATGCCTAAATTAACTTTCACGGTTGCTAATTTTAATAAACTTATATTTTTATTATTTAATATTCCATTCAAATTTTCCTTTATTTACTTTTATTCTTTCTGTTCTTTTTTAATTTCATTCATTTTCTGTAACTTCTCTACTCATATCTCCTTAGTACAGTAGCCACAAACTCAAATGACACACTTTATTTTCAAAATGAATCCACAGCCAGTACAGAGGACATTTAGATCACTAACTTACTACCTTAATTTTCGAAACATAAATTATGTTATCAAATGATTCAGTCTGGAGCGTATCGTAGATGACAATTAAATAATCATTAATACCAAGCTATATTAAATTGAATGTAAATGTTAGTCACATTTTAATTTGATATAAAAAATACTTAGAATAGAAATTTTTATCTAAAAATTAATCTCCTAACTTTATTTATAAATATAAAATAATCCTTAGGACATATCAACAATTATAATAATATTACTAACTTCTGATTATAAACATAACTTGTACTATGTGTTTTGTTTATCATTTTCAATAGTGGTCGTACAATAGTTTTTTTTATATACCATGGCATTAAAATGGCATTTTTTATTACGAGTATGGAGTTTCTCTCCGAGGCGAAGGCCGAGGAGAATAACAATGCGAGTTTTTATACATTGTAGTTATGCAACTAACTATACACAAAAGAGTCCGTAAAATCGCATTTTACGCACTCATTTTCTTATTTTACGGACTCTTTCAGAAAAAAATATTATTTTGTATTGTTACTGCTTCATTTTATAATACAGAGATAACAATATAGTTTTAGATTTACATCGACGAGTTTTAATGGATGCTATTTTGTGGAAAAGGGATAAGGGCTAAATTTAAATTCCGGTTTCGTCCAATTTGATTTATTTTGAAAAATAACTGATTTTAAAACCGTGAAAAATTCACAGAAATAATTAAAAATGCACTTAATGCAAAACAGGGGGTTGTAAATAACATGAAATGAAATGACTGAACTAACGTGAACAATTAAAATGATTTTTTTTTATGAAAATCGAGGAACTTTTTTTTTATTAAACTTTATAAATTGTAAAATTTAATTAATCAGAGAAATAGAATATTTGGTAAAAGATTTTTCTTAATACATTGCATACAAGTATGTAAAAGTGGGCAATTAATATAAATAGTAGTTCCTACCAATAATTATTTCATAATAAAAAGCTCATAATTTTATTCAAGCCTATTTTTAACTCATATTAACATAAAAATTTAAAGAATACATTTGAAATTGTATATTGAAACAATTAAATCTTCAAGAATTGATAGTCGCCAAAGAAAAATTGGGTTAATCGCCAGGTAACAGTAAAATTAATTATTAGGATCAAATCAGATACTTATCGAAACATGCGAATATTGAATTGGGTAGGATAAGGAAGGGTTATGAATAGGATGCTACTAGAGTAGTAAGGAGTAATGCGAATGTACCTGTTGATAAAGCGCGTAGTGTTGGAGTGGAGGTGGATAGGTGATATATTTGAATGAACTAATAAACATTTCAAGTTCGAAATTTTGCACCGAACGAGAAACTTTCCAAATCGGAAAATATATTAGTGTGGTGTATAACAATTGGAAGTTCTAAAAATTCTGTAAGTGAATGAATGTCATATTATGATTTTTTTTGTAAGATAATTTTGATTTTATAAAATTCCTCTATTAGCTTTGTGGCTCATTGTTTTTTTTTTTTGATAAAATTCGAGAATCCAAGTTAATTTTTATTTATTGAACATACGAATCAAATTAGTTGCAATTTTTTTCTTATTTTTGCCGTGTAAGCATAATTTTAATATAAAGTGCAGTGGAGTAAAATCGTAAACGGGGCAAGATCGTAATCAGTCTATATTTCTTGATACACAAATGATAATATAATAGCTAATAGTTAGAAACCTGTATTATATTAATATGAGGCAATCCATAGAGATAGCTCTCATTCAAGAGGCGAATAAACGCATAATAAAGTATAACTTCTCGTGCAGTTTGCAACAAACCTTGAGTGGTCCAACAAAGTATCGCGATTTTTAAGGAAATTTTGTGTTTTTTAGCTTATTTTTGGTATAAATTAAATCAGTTATCAAAAATTTACTGATAAAATCGCTACTTCGATCTTGACCCGAAAATATTACTGCATGGGGTAAGACCGGAACATGCATCGGGGCAAGAACGCAATGGTCTATGCTGTTCATATATTTTGGTTATTTCTTCTGATATTTTCTACTAAAACCTATATTTATAAAATTTTTAGATCCGAAATGTTTCGAAATTACGTTAGGAAAATAAATCGAAGATCAAAAATTTTTATTAGTGAAATTACTACAATTGTTTCGCTACATTGTGGCTTCATCGGGTAGACAAATGATACCGAGTAGTTTCTACCCGATGAAGCCACAGTGTTTTTGTTAAAATTGAAATATTACTTTTTGTATAGAAAAAATCTAAGAAAATATCAAAACCTTCCGCACTATCAGTGATGGAAATTAAGAATCAATTCAAATTGTAGTTTTTTGGTTGAAGTATAATGAGAACGGTTTTTGTGCATTTTTTTAATTATTTACTAATATCCAAATTCCTTGTTCCATTATTAAATTTATTTCATTAAAAATATATTTTTAAATAATGAATCAGATTCTTGAAACTTTATAGGTGTTTGAACATTTTTAACAATTTCATTATCACTGATATCTGTGATATTTTATACCTACGTTTTATAACATATGATGTAAAAACAAAAATGTTTTATGTTTGTCAATTCATTATAATTTCATATCACAATCTTCAATACAATAATTGTGGTATTATTTACATTTTTAATCTTCAACGCTTCCAAAATTGTTTAGATATTTATCTACTAGAATTTTGTATGATTGATTTACAAAATTGCAAAATTTCTTTGACAATTTGATGTTTCCTCCAAACTGGCAAAATTCAGAAAAATAAATATTCGGTACTTTACAATACATTTCGTTTGTATTTATGTCTAATAGTTGAATGTTTGATTTTTATGATTTTAAAATTTTGATCATTTTAAATTTTTGACAACTTTTGAAATCTTTAAATATAAAAAATAAACTGACGATTTGTTTTTGATACAGTTTTGGATGTTATAAAATGTGTGATTAATAAAACATTATTAATTTCACCGATTCTAATTATTTTTATACAACAGTACATTTAATATGTATCATTTACATTTACTCGCGTTCAAGTACGGTTAAATATCGTGAAAATTGAAGTTGTATGGAGGTCATTAGTTCTACCTGCAGTCGTAGGATGCGAACCTAATACCTTTCAAATTTATTATTAATTTTTATAAATTTATATTATAATAGCTAAAATTTTTGAGGTGTAAGAATATAAAATACATAAATAATTATTTTTAGTTTTTTTCTTAAAAATTAATCAAGTAGAAGAATAGAAGTATTAGGTTCGTCAGCTGAAATTTAACCCATCCTCTTCAAAATTTTATCCACTAAATTTTTAAATTTCTAATTGAAAAAATGTAACTTTTGCATTTTCGGTCTTAAAAATAGGAAATTAAAAAAGTTTGCAAATTCATTTATTTAAATATTTTGCAATTATAATATTAAATTGCTGCAATTACATTTTGGAAAATCTGTGAAAGTGAATAATAATTACCTTGTTTAAAAAGCTGTTATTTAGTACATAATGATTACATTTGATTGATTAGTTAATTACAAATTAAAATCAATACATCGGCAACTAACATCGCAAATACCTTACACAAATATAGAGAATATCTGTGATTAAGATTTACAGTATTTAAAATTAATTTGGAAAATCCGGAACTGCTATGAAGGAAAATAATACTTGAATTTGCATTTTTATTTATAATTTATACTTAGTAATCTTTACTTGCAATTAATACAATAAGAATAGTGATATCTATAAGGGAAACAAGGGACTATTCAAGGAAATAGATTTCTGATGTCATTTCCGTAAAAATAAAGAAAGTTCTTGAATAATGTTAAATAGTGTTAAAGAATAAAAATTTATTTTGTTTCCCCTGATAATTTTCAATCTTCAATTAAAAATTTTCGAATTTTATTAATAAAATCTTCCTTAGAGCTAGATAGCATTAAGTTGACAAATCGTAATTTGTTGACAATTTTGTGTCTTTACAAGAAAAGTCTGAAATAAAATGTTAAAATAAATTTAATTTTGTTTTTAACTAAATTGATGTTTACTTTATGACGCTTTGCGATAAATAAAAGTATGCCGAAATTGTAATGTTGAATATTCAAATTATTTATAAATAATGCATGTAAATTTTAAACATCGAGTGTAAAGTTGTAGCAAAATTTTTCACATATTTCTATTATCAGACATTCCACTGTTAAAAAAAAAAACAAATAATGAAATTAAAAAGATAATAGAAATAATTTTTGCTACTAATTTATTATTTAATTTTATTATCAACATGAATTAGAAATTCATTTTAAAAGAAATGAGGAAGTACTGTTGATGCCCTCATTATTGAATTGTGGTGTATTGTCCCTGAATACCTTGACGATAATTGTTTTTGTAGCCACCAAGGGCAGTATAGCAGATAGTTTTATTTATAAAAGATTTTAGAAGCTTATTAAAACTTTTTTAAAAATATCTAAAAAAAATCGTTGCTTCGTTAATTTGAGAAATCACGCTATACAAAATTAATGGAAATTTTTGCAACTGCATTAAAATCCCACGCGCGTTCTTATTGATTTTATTCAAAATATTAACTTTTTTCATGTTTTCGAAGTACATATATGTATTTATTACAAATTTGAAGTAAGTCGCATTATAATAGAAAAAAATACTTCAATTCTCGATTAATTTATAAATTTAGGTAGTTTCTTTAAATAATATTTAGGTAACTTTAAAATCAAATTAATGCGTGACATAGACTTATTAAATCATTATTTATGCCGTCTCCTTTAAAAATAATTACAGTAATTATGTTTGTAGTAAGTAGTATAGATGTAGCAAAAATGCTCACATACTTTTGTGCGAAATTTTATTGCGGGTGTTAAGTCAGACATTGTGCGGCTTACATTTTGGAATTATAAATTTTTATAAGTTAAAAAAAAGTAAGTCTATCATTTATTATATTATATTGAATGTATACACATATTTAGTACATTCTAGAATAAAATAAAATGTGGAAAAATTTTCAATATTTTCCATATTTTATGATTCATAATTATGTGTTTGCATATAAAAAATAAAATTATATTGATATTAAATGAACTTAAAATAAACTAGTTTACAAGTCATGAATGAAATATTGATATTTATATAAATGATTAAAATTTTACTTTGTCAAGAATTTATAACATAAGAAAGAACGTTTCATATTTTTGTGTGCTAGAAAATATTCTTTAAAAAGTTCGTTTCTATTTTTTGTACTTTCAGATGATATTTTATCAATACCTAAATAAAATAAATTTTCTGTTTTGATAAATTTTAAAATCATATAGGTTCAACTATTTTGGATATCTTACAATTAATTTATTTGTAAAATTTGTAAAGATCGGGAGATTTAATCGAAAATGTTACTGAACGATTCGAAAAGGAAAAATAACAATAAAATATAGGTATATTAATAACTAATTTATTATATTTTTTCATAATTTGACAAAAAAAAACTATTGTATTATTGCATTAATTTAAATGTAGTAGTGATAATAATAAAACATTATAATAGAAAAAATTTTCCATACAAAAACAAATCATTCAAGATGTTTTTTTTTGTCGTTTTAAGGCGAAATTCTGTATAAAATCAGAAATAATTAATTTGTCATTACGTTCCATGTAAGAAATAATTGCCAGTGTAGAATTATCAATAAAATTCTGAAAAAATAATTACTTTTTTCCTATAATGACTTAATAATGAAAGATAGGATTTTAGAAGTGAGAATCACAATTAAATCTATATTAAAATATTATAAATAAAAATCCTTAGTACTTATTACATGCTTTAATTTTTAAACTGTAAATTAATTTATAATGCTTGAACTTTAACATTCCTCTCCTCAATCTTTGATTTCTTTCGATTGTAAAATTTTATTATACAGTGATTGAAATACTTTAAAACAAGAATGTTCATTATTTAATTGACCAAATAAATGATATGTACTACAATTAAATGGATAGCTATAAAAATATTTATTTGGAAACTTTTTACAAGATGAAATTTTAATTTTTGCATTTAATTAAAATAATTTTTAATTTTAAAACAATTTTCTTCTTCGGTAGATCTCAAATCGTTATTTGAATCTTTAGGCCTCAAACTGATTCTTTGCAAGTACGAGTTTGAATTGTAGGTCGAGGCGAAAGCCGAGACCTACAAAATATGTGCGCTCGTGATACAGTTTTAGTTATAACATATATTAAGTCAAAAATAAATTCTTATTTCAATATAGTTACATTTTTAATTAATAATAAATAACAAAGAAAGTGAATTACCTGAGGAATAACGTCGCTTGTGTTTGTTTACAATTGTTGACAGATCTAACCGCTAAGAATTGTTCCTTGACGATTTCTGATACTTTTAAAACTTACTGATTCTGGCCTGAGACCCAAAAATATTTTTATTTATTATAATACAGTTTTAACTATCCTGTAAATGTTTAACATAGATATTTGTGATATCAGGAAATAACGGATCATATATTATTGGAAATGTTGTAATTACATTTTTGACAGAATTATTAAATAATGCTATATTTTATACATTTTTATTTCGCTTACTCATTGATTGGGATAATCGGACTTATTTTCAAGAATTTCTTTCAATCGTTTTTGATATATAGTTTAAAATTTGTTAATTTAATTTATGTAAACGTTTAGGAAATGTTTTTTGCCATCTTTAGTACATTGGAAAAATATTTTTTTTAATACAAAAGGAACACATGATACAGAAAAATTACAATTTAACATTTTCTGTTTTTAATTTCTCAATAGAATTTAAAAAATCTCCCCCCTTACAAGTTGAGAATGCCCATGGTTAGTTCAAAAGCGATATTGATATAGAATATGTATAAAAATAACAAAAAAGAGATATGCAAAAGAACAATATTAGCATAAATATTTGATACATACTAAAACAAGGTTAAAATACTTAATTTAATTTTAAATCATCTAAATTAATTATAATTTAACAATGCATTTGTTTGAATTGTACTAAAAATTTACTCAGTTTTATTCCGCATTCTAATTTAGTAAAATTACAACAAATTTAATTTTATAAAATTGCCTCTCATTATTCTCTAATTCATATCATACAGATGTTTGTGAACAGGTAAAAGGATTTAATATCAATTTTTAACAATGAAGGTTAATTAAATAGACAATGTTATTTTTATTTGAGTTTTTATTAATAGCTATTTATTTAATGATAACTTCTCAAATCATGAATTTTATATTCATACAGGTTTACGCTTGAAATTTTAATGTACCATAACATCCCAAAAAAAAATCTAACATTATCAAACTTTTTCGCAAAAAATTGGAAGGTTTCTTTAAATTTTCGCACTGAATATATAATTGTAATATTTTAAATAGTCAAATTTTATTTGTGTATCTAGTTCATGTAAATTTCAAACTTTAACTACTTTTCTAATTATTTAGTTTGAAATTGCCTTCAAGGTTATTGACGAGATTTGAGAATCTTTAACTATAATTGGTTAAAATAACTAAAATATTAAATTATTATAAATTATTACGAGTATAAAAATTCTATAAAGATTAGGTGAATATATTTTGAAGACTGTAGTAGTCAGTAATTCAGCGAATGAGTCTTAAAAATTCTTTATTTCTAGCATCAAATGGGTTTTGTAGGCTTTGTCTGATGCACGAGCTAAATGTAGTGTATCAAGAACAAAATCCATGAGTTGACTAATTGTATAGATGAGAAATGGACATTATGCATTTATTTTTATTCTTGGGAAGTATTCCAGGACGAGAACGTTAATAGTTTTTTTTTTACTTTGCAATCATAACATACTCATTATGAAACCCAAACGGGTTTCATAAAAGCCTCATAGCCGCATTTTAACATTTAGCATTTACAGAATTAGTAGCAGTTTGTTCCTTATAAAATGTATAAAATTATTATTATATTATTAAAATTTTCAATAAAAAACAATCTGAGGTTGAAGAAAATGCTTCATGACTTTGTATTTTAGAATTATTTTTATGTTTTAATCAAAGAAGTAATGTATGTATTTAATTGCCCATAACACACATTTATAGTTGTAATTATTTTCATTGCAAATTACTATAACTGCTGTTAATTTCTTTTTTTTTTTAATATAAACTCATAAATTATTAAAAGGAACTATTATATTCAGATAATTCTAATAGCTTGCATCGAATAATAAAATTACAATTGCATAAGTTTATAAATATATGGATGATTAAATTAAGCCACAAAAAATTGTTTTTGGTAGTTAAATGCACTTAAAATAAAAATACGTGAAAAATAAAAATTTATTACTACTTTTCAAAGTAATTAAACTCTAATTTATGGCTCAAACGTTTTGAAATTGGCATAACCAGCATGAAAAAAAAATCTATTGTTAACAGAAATATTAAACATTGATAGAAATTCTAAGTGTTGTAATACTGAATGGAATTTGGTAGATGACATCATTCTAACAGCAGAAAATTAAAAAGTTCTTCAAAGTTATTTTTATATTTAATATAATGGAATTGCTTCTGATGGTAAATACAAGAATATATTTCTTTGGGACTTATTTCATTATTGCCTTGATCGTTTTTGGAGACTACATGTTTAAAAATGTTTATTTAAAAATTCATGATTTTTATTTGTGGACATGATTTTATCTCCTGAAAACTAACATCATTCCCAAAATTTTGGTGACTCAAATAACATTTTTACGGATACAAATTAATTTTGAAAATACATATATGTTTATCTTAGTAAAATTCGTAAAGGTAAATAAATTAAGAGCTGATTGTTAATTTTATTATGTAAATTTGAGTTACGAAACGGTTTTATACTTTCAACAATAACAACAGAACACTTCATTGCCATCAATTATTGCTTTTGGAATCACAATTTTATTTGTCTGTCCTTTAAATTATTACCACCTTATATTCTTGGTGATTATCACATTGGCTATTGTAAAACCAAATATTGTTACATCTAATAACACTACCAGGAAATAAATTAAATAGATATTAAGTGCATTAACTGAAATTAGAATTATTCATTTAATTGTAGTCAAATGGTCACCAAATATGCATAATTAAGCTCTACCCATTAGCCATAACAACGAAGTTTTGTTTAATGAATTAATAATTAAACCTTTCACTTAAGTTTGACGCAAGTTATTATTTTCGTACATCTTAATCTTAATAAAAATAAATATTAATTAAGTTGTATTTATGACTTACATTAAAAAAAATTTAAACTAATCAATTTTTTAATTTTTAAGTTTTAATTTCATTTAGATAATTAGATAATGAAGAATGATCAGTAGTAAAATATAATTTGGCTTTTCCAAATACATTGACATAAAAGTTTTTAGTTCAAATAATCCATTAGCATTCGAAGGGCCATTAAAAAATATTTTAATAATAGTATTGCAATTTTTTATATAAAAATTAGTCACGGATCTGTGACCATAAATTTGCGGGTTATCTTACGGAAATAATTAACATTATGGAAAAAACCAGAATAAAAATATCAAAATGATTTCTATGTAAATTATTATCTATAACAAAATTTTTAAATACACAGAATTTTCAAAGTACCAAATTTATTTACTAACGATTAAGCATTTTATCAATAAATCCACTAACATTATTTATTTGTTATTTTATAATTATACGGCAAATAGAGGAATTCGTAAACAAAATTCGGAATTATTATTTATAGTGGAAATTTCGGAAAAGTAAATTATTTCATAAAAATTTTGTGAAAATCGCTTGACAATACTAAAAAATATAAAAGCACATTTAAACAATAAGAGAAGCTTTCCAATAAATGAAGAAAATTATTAGGATTTTTTTAATCAGAATATATTAAGAATTTTAAAAAATTAAGAAAAATTGAAAAATTGAAGGAATGAAAGGTTATACGATTAGAAAGTTTGAAGTGAAACAATTATTATGTTACACCAGTTTTTATTTTTAGCCTTAATTACGGTTAAAAATAGTACTTACGGCTAAAACTAAAAAAGTGGTAAAGCAAAGTAATTGTTTCATTTTACATTAAATAATGTTAATTAGTTTAAATTTGAGAAATTAAGAAGTTGAGAAGGAATATAAAAAAAATTGAAATGAAAATAAATAAATTAAATTAAAAATATAATTAAAAAATTTACAAAATATAAAACGAAAAATTAAAAAAAAAGGAATATTGAAAACAGATAGAACAAAATTCATGGGTTAATATTTACTGTTTTGACTTGCAATTTTATATATTTTTTAGTTTTAAATATTTCAATATTACAACTAAAAAAGTAAATTTGTAAAATCATATAAGAGTATTAAATTAAGAAATCAAAATTTTTGTAAAGATCAATAAAAGTATATAAAAAAAATAAGAAATAATTTAGAATTTTATAAAAACAGTCCGACACACATGCTAATAAATATTACTTTATTTAGTTTTATATTCTGTTGCTCTGCTTAAGAATAAATAAATTATTACTTCCTGATTGCATAAATTTCTTTATATAACATAACCGAATAAAAATTTCAACATGCAAAACACAAATTATTTGCTAATTACTCTTCCAAAAATTAACGGTTTTTTAAAGATTCGTGCTAGCAGCCAATTAATATCAGTTTCTTAAAATGTCCTGATAAATCAATATTTACGCTAAAAGCGTTATAATCCCAAAGTAAATAAATAATAAATATTACACTTATTCATTAGCAAATAAGTTCTCTTTTATTAAAACGGACAGTAAACTGATAAATCTTATTTCAGGAATAGTCGAATGGTGGTTAGTTGGTGAAGAATACTTTATTGTGGACCAGAAATTTAAGCGGAATTATTAAAAATGTGCAAAACAGGTGAGAAATTTTAAAATAACTTTTATTGCCTTATTATCTATTAAATTGTGTCAATATTTTGCATATTTTATTAACTGTTTGTTTGGATGATTTTTAAAAAGCTTTTTATATAACAAATTTCAAATTTATCCCGTAGATTCAGTCTAAAAAAAAAAAATCGTAGCTTCTATCATATCGAAACAAATCTGCACTTTTTAAAATTAAAATCAGCAAAATTGATGTTAAACTAGGTTTGATAAAAAAATAAATTTTCTCAAAACATTTCAGAAATAATATTTTTGTGTCGATGGTTTTTTCAATTTTCAAACAAAAATTTCTGTATTTCATTTATCTCACTAAGCAACTTTGTTTGCATTTTCTCAATGTTCGTCTTCTCATGATCCTTTTCATCAAGGTGAATAGGAAGAAGTTATTGGGAGGCATATTCGACAAAAAACATCATAACAGTTTTGTATTTCGACAAATTTTATGAACAAACAAAAATGATCAGTGAATGGATGCAATTTTCATGAGCACTATTCCATTTTGAATATTTAATACAAATTCTTTGATTCATTTTATCCGTAAATAAAAAATCACCGTCATGTCAAAATACCTCTATCATTTTCGATAGCCAACAATGAAGTAAGCATCTAATGTAACTTATAGCAAGATATATTGTGGACGAGTATCCCAACAGTATAAAAAATGTAAACCAAACATAAGAGATCTAATGATTCTTTAATTTAGGCGTTCCCTTAAATTTTGTTGTCCTATATTTTTCCTAGATTTTATTAAAAATTTTATTTAAAGGAAAGAGATCTAGATATGAAATATACTAGAATAAAATAATACATAAATAGAAAAGTAAACAAAGTTTATTTAGAAAAACAAATGAAAAAAAAGAAAAAACAAAAAAGGAATACTTTGAATCTAGTAAATATATTTTTTGAATTTAATTTAACTTTATTTGATATCTTTGAAATTTATATTATTTGTTTTTTAGGAGTTCTGCCAACAAGAGCTGTGATAGCCTTTATGATTTTATCAGCATGCTTCATGTCATATATGCTAAGAGTAAATATATCAATCAATTTAATTGCTATGGTAGAACCAACAGGGTCTTCCGGTAGTGGAATTGGTCCAGCACCGGAATGTATGGCAGTTATTGATGCAAATGCAAGTGATATTGTACACGAAAAAATTACTTCAGCACCAGATGTAAGTATAAAATCATCAAAATTTTAGTTTTTGGAAAATAACATTCTACTTTTCATCATTTATGATGTTGGGAAAGTTGTTAAAAAAATTAATTAAACTCTTTAATCTTTAAACCTGATTGCAGTATGGAATAAGATACGAATGGGATTCCAAAATCCAAGGTTTAATTCTTGGTTCGTATTTCTGGGGTTACACAGTTACTTCATTCATAGGAGGATTCTTTGCGGAAAAGTATGGACCCACCAAAGTTATTGGAATTTCCACTTTGCTTTCAGGAGCTTTGACAGTTCTGACTCCTCTAGCTGCATCGTGGCATTATGGATTTGTACTTGCTGATCGATTAATTTTGGGAATACTTGGAGTAAGTTTAAAATAATAATCTAATATATAGAGTAAGTAAAATTTAAAAATAAATTGTTATAGGGTGTTGTTTATCCATCATTACATTGCTTAATATCAAAATGGGCACCACCTGTTGAAAAAGGAAAATTCACAGTCATGTTACTTGGAGGAAATTTAGGTTCTGTGATCACATGGCCAGTCTTAGGAGCGGTATTGGAACAATTAGGATGGACATGGGCTTTCTTCATTCCAGGAGCAATTGCTCTAATTTGGTGCATTTTGTGGTATCTCCTTGTATCAGACACACCTGATAAACACCCTCGTATATCAGATGAAGAAAAATTTTACATCATAAAAAGTCTTGGTGATATTATATCTGAAAATAAAAAGGTATTTCGTTATTTAAAATAAAAATAAAAGTGAAAATCTCATAAAAAATTTTCAGGGAGTACCTCCTTACAAATCAATGGCACTTTCAATTCCATTTTGGGCTTTAACAATTTTACATTTTGGAAACTTATGGGGACTTTACTTTTTAATGACTGCAGGGCCTAAATTCATGTCGGAAGTATTAGGATTTAATTTGGGACATTCTGGTATTCTAGCTGCTCTTCCTTACCTTTCAAGAATTGTGTTTGGATTCGTTTTTGGAATGATTGGTGACTTTATTAGAAAAACCAATAAAATGTCAGTGACATGTGTTAGAAAATCATTCGTTTTCTTCTGTAAGTTTATATTAAAGCTTATTTATGCGCCTTATGCAACATATTGTAATATATTATTCTTTATATAAATTGTAATTATCCATTTTAGCACACTTCCTACCTGGTTTTTTCTTGATTGGACAAACCTTAATAGGCTGCGATCCTACTTTAGCTGTAACTTTCATAACATTAAGTTTGGGAATGAATGGTGCTTCAACTTTAACCAGTCTGCAAAATTCACAAGATTTAGCTCCTAATTATGCAGGATCGATTTATGGAATTGTCAATTGTATTGGAGGCACTACAGGATTTATAACTCCTTTAATTACGGGGTATATAACTGCAGAAAGAGTAAGTTAATCTATCGGACGACACAAATTCGCAACTATGCAATAACACAACTTGTAAATCATCAGAGATTAGAAGCTATTTTACTAAAAAAGTCTTAGATTAATTTTTAAAGTATGTTTGCGTAGCTGTTGGATTAACTGGATCCAACTTTAAATAGGTTTTTCTGAATGTAAAAATGGAAAATAACTAGAAAATATATTTCAGAGTGGACTACATGAATGGCATATAATTTTCTGGATTGGCGCTGCGGTTTACATAGGTTGTGGAATCGTTTACTGTATCATCGGAAGCGGAGAATTGCAAGCGTGGAACAATAATGAAACTGAGAAGTCGAATGTGAATGGAATAGATAATACGGCGTTCGAAAACAACACGGAAGTAGTAAATAGTAGTTCAGAAAACACGAAAGTTTAACAATGGTAATTATTTATTGAAACGAACAGTATTCATATAGGAAATTTTTTGTATTTATTTCAAATATTGTGATGTAGCTAAGTACTTTTAATGATACAAATATGCCACATTATTAATAATAGATCTCATTTTTTCATTCATTCTAATTCGTGTGTGAAATTTCTTCAAATTGTTTTCATTACTTTTCATTGATACGTGATTTTAAGTGCATTAACTGCAATGAAAATTAGTCCATATGCGTGTTATTGTTGTAAATATTAGTGTAAGTTAAATTGAATACCTCATGTATAGCTCATTAAAAGCTTATTTGCAATACTGTTAATTTATATCATTAAATTTAGTTTTGTGTTACCGAATATTAAAATAAATGTTTGTTAATTATGCATTTAGTACTATGATTGTACCTAACATATAATAGTGTAACAATATTTTCTAAAAAATAATATGTTTGGTAATGAATATATAAAAATTTAATAGAAAGACAGGGAAAATATTTCAAAATAACAGACAAAAATATAAAAATAATATTTTAATATTATATTTTTATTATATCTTCTAAATAAAAAACAAAACAAAAAAACAATAGTGCATACCAATTTTTCCATGCATTTGAGGAATCTACATATTTCCAAATATATATTGCTTGTATCAAGTCAACTACTCGCTCGTGCAGAGCGAAACGTGGCATAATTGAAGAAAAACATGTCAAAATTGCCGACTTGTTTACATGAATAAATCGTCGATAATTATTGTAATTCATAAATAAAATGATTAAATTTATTTGTCATTTATTGCCAAGTTAAAAAATATGCTGTCGGAAATGTAAGCAACTTAAGATTAGCAAGTTGAAATAGAAAAAATTTTAAATGATGCTTTGCAAATTTTTGAACTATTAGTGCAAAAAGAACTAATGTAAGTATGATGAAATATTTAGATTCCATCCGGTAAAATGACTAATAACTTAAACTTAGCAGAGTTATTATTTCATCGCTACTCTTCCTTACAAAAGCCTTTTCCTTCAATAAATAAATATTTTTTAACTATCTATATTGAAGAGGTTGGCAGAACAAGCGCCATTGCAGTTTCTTCAGCTAATGAATACTTCTCCTATTGAGGTTATACTTTTGAAGTATCATTTAGTATCAATATTAAAGAATATACTAGCTACTTTCTTCATTGTTGGATATTTACAAAAAAACGGGAAATCGTATTATTTGTTATTAACTCTTCTGTGTATATTAATCACATCGAATTTCAGCCGTGTCTGTGTCATCCTGTCTCTACAAGTCTTTGTTATGCATAGGGCTTTAAAAGTAAAAAGGAAAATAAAAGTAGAGCCATTTGTGTAAATGACACAAAACCTAATAATGGGAAATAAAAATTAAATCAATGTTGAAAAGAAGTTAAAATTGATAAAAACCCCAAAAATAAACTTAACAGCCAAAGTTATCAAACTGTCAAAAAGAAAAATAAGAAAAACAAATTGATTGAAATCATATTGTTTGCAATTTATTTAAAAGTACTTTTTGTTATAGGCAACTTCATCTACACGCACGTATTGATTAATTCATATTGTGATATATGAGTAGGTAATTCAAGTTTTTGGCTTTAGTCCATGGATTTAAATATATTATACATGTAAATTTTAGAAAACTACACCTTTTAAAAAAAATATGTCAGAATTGAAAATACATACATGAAGAATGCAGACCAAATAATTTATTTCATCCTTCATAATTTGAACTAATTCTTGTTTTTGTGCCAAAAATCGAAAGTATTAAATAAACTAACATTTTATTAAATATTAGGAAGAAATAACAAAATAAAAGTAATTATTTTAATTAATTATTAACACAAATAATGTTAATTTATATTTGAAAACTGATTTAATTAATTTATTTTAACATGTTAAAATACTAGTACACTGGAACGTGTCTAATAAAAGTGGCTAATAAAAATTTTCACAAAAAAGGGGAGGGTTTTAGGGCATACACCCTATAGCCCAGATTTATCGGGTTGCAATTTTCTGCTGAAAAAGCCGTTAAAACCGCTTTGGGTCGAACGCAGTAGTACAAAATTCTGTAAAAAAATTTTTTAATCGGCACCTACAAGAATTCTATGAGAAGAATATGCTGGAGTTAGTTAGGCAATGGAATTTGCCTTAATTGTGGTGGAAGTTATTTGTAAATATATTTCTCAACAAACTTAGCATATTTATAAAAAAAACATTCATTCAATTTTATTTTTCTTAAAAAAAAAGAAGAAAAAATATGGCTCTATTCCAAAATCTAATATAGTACGTTATTAAACTTGAAATGCTCGTTTTTGACATTAGTTAATTATATTGTTTGACGTGCAGCAAAATATTTTTACAGAAAAATTCCAAAACTCAATGCAAATAGATGTGATTTGCGTTTAAAATAAAACATAAATATAGAAATGTAATTAGTTTTACACGTATTGACTGCGACAGACACACCTCTAAAATTACTTTTTTTTTTAATTTTAACATAAAAATAAAAATAAAAATTTATAAATGCTAATTGTTTAATTAAAGTTTTCATTGCAAATATATAAAATGAAAACTGCTTAAAAATTTATCCTCTTGAAAATAAAGTTTTATTGATTTTATAGACCAAATTCAAAAATCTTAAGAATCTATTACGCATTTGATAAGTAATTTAGCAATAAAATCAAAATTTAAAAACAAAAGATGATTAGGATAATATCCCAAAAGATAATTTGTTGAAAGTTAAACTAAATGATGTACAAAACAATTCAAATTTAATATTAAATAATAATTAAAGAAAAAAACTGTTTGCACCAAATGCACTCTGCATCAAATTTATAATGAACGTAATTGTCTTTTTTCCGAAAACCGCAAATTGATGAGCACTCTCATTTTGATACTTTAATTTTCTCTTTTTCTGCCATAAAATTAAAAGTAAGTTGACAAAAATTGTGTTCTAAGCATAAATTAAAAGTTAATTATCAAATATAACTTTATCTGTAACTTTTAAAGGTTAAAAATGTTTCTATCTCTTTCTAGGAATGTGGTGCAATATCTTTTATTTTGTGTATCGATTTTTTAGCTCATAGTTATATCTTCTTGAAGTTTCTTTACTTTATAGATTGGATTACATGGATTTAAATTCTGGAATGTGTCATATTGTTTCGATAAGTTTTGTTTCTTCAGCATAAAATATTTTGATTAGTTTAGTAAAGAATTAGGCATACTTTAGCTTACATCCGAACCGAATTAAAATAAGGCTATTTAGCTGTTATTAATAAGAATATTTTAATATTTGGACATAATTAAGTAGAATTCATCTAAATTTTTTCTTCGGCTTGAAGGAAGCAACGGAACGAACCTCATTTAAAGCTTTTTATGTCATAATATCAAATTACATTTCTATCTCGTGCATTCCGTATTATGCAGATAAAAAAAGATTTCAAGGTTCGAACATTCAGAAAACTGAAGCTACTATTTGAACCCCTACCACAAGTTCATTGTAATGTTAAAAATAGCTTCTTTCCGAAATACGCAATCCACGCTTCATTCACCCACTAATTGTAAATTGGTTAAACAAGACATATTTTTTACTTTGTAGTTTTAACCCGCCTTATTTAATTTGCGTAAGCAATCACTAAAAAAGATATGTATTTGCGTCCGAAATACTGCTAATTTCTGCAGTTAAATTTAGAATATTTCGGCCTCTGAGTTTTTAAAATTACTGCGGGCTTAGTTGTACTTCATAAGTTGTTCGTGAGTCCCTGACAATGCCCATGCCGGTATCATAAAGGTAAAATTTTGGAAGTTTCACTTATGAATGTGAAGTTGAAGTTTAATTTAATTATGAATGAAGTTGTAATTGCGGTGCGTGTGATTTGTGTTTAAGGAGAAGTAATTTGGATTGTAGTAAACAAGTAAGCACGTGGATCACGTTTTATGAGTTAATTTGAAAATTTAATTGTGATACTTGCAGATGTTCTTGTTTTTACTCTCAGAATTAGTTCGATTAATTTATGGGCTTTTGCAGATTTTATATTCTTGGAGTATTGTTTTTGCTTAGTCAATGAGATAATTTAAATTTTTAGATAATTAATAAATTACAGTTTATATAACTATGGTCAAATTAATAAAAATATCATGCGGACGAGGACATGTCTTGATCAAAACTATTAATTTGTTGAAGTAAAAATTATTTTAATTTCTTTGTAATTTAAAATTTTGTTTGTTTCCTCATTACGTACATAAAAATTACTAAAGATACAATTTTATTTCTTAATAATTTATTTCAATATTTTTCTTGTTATAATTATTGGTTTTTGGAGTGGTGAAGTTGAACAATTTAAATAAAACACTAGTTGTCGCTTCTTTCACTTTTTATTTTTGAATATAGATATATATTGTTGTAAATATTGAGAATGGCAAATAGTGTTTTATTTAACATTGTTTAATACCATAAAATTAATTAAACGATAAAGAAATTCTTAAGTTTCGGACAATTAAAATAACAACATTAATGTTCGCCAACGTTTCGCTATTTCTGTGCCTAACCATAATCAGGGCTAAATACTAAAAATATTTAAATAAAAAATAATAATATGTAGTACGATTGAGTATTACATCCTAAGTAATATTTATTCTAAGAACCATAAATTTTGAACAAAGCGTAATTTATGTAAGTGATAAATTTGACGGGTGGAAAATATTAACATAATTTAGAAAATTTGAAATACCAAATTTTGAGTATAAAATATTGATGCATGAAATATTATTGGATTTTCAAAGAAATGAAAAAAAAAAAATTAAATTATAAAATTATAATCAACAAAGATTAGCACATTAACAATTTAATTGTAAACGAAAGGCGAAATTTAGTGGCAATAAAAAAGAAGAAATACATGTAGGTGCAATACCACAAATATTTTGCTATATCACATTTTTTGTTTATTTAAAAAATATCTTATAGAAGCAGAATTCGAGCAAAATGAATTAAATTTGCTCCCACTTGATGAAACTATAAATTAATAATTTTACTAAATTTGGAAAGACTTAAGAAACCAATTTGTAAACCAAACCGAAGGTCAATACGACAAAAATAACAGTTATCCCAAAAATAAAACGAAAATAAATAGAAAAACTGACGTCCATACACACGAATGATGCATTACATAATCAAATAAAAATATTTACTAGAAAATAATCCCCTACCATAACATCCTTAATAAATTTGGAGGCGTGGACCGCACTTGATTGCAATAAATTATCCATAGCTTCATGTCAAAATCTATTGTGGGGAAAATTCCTCAATTAAAATTCGCAATAAAAATGCGTCATTAAAACATCATCGATTTATACTTCATATCATTCATGTTTGTTGATAGTTCACCAGTTTCTTTTTGTGCGAACAACAGGGTGAACTCTCAGAACAAAATTTTCATTCAGATCTAAAAACAATTAAATGTAAGAAAACGTTTAGTTTAATGCATAATGATGCATTTTTAATAAAAAAATTACTCAAGAAGTATAACTTTCATAATATTTATGTTTAGATAAGAATTAGTGGCAAAATTATTCGTTCTTTTTAATAATTACTGAAAAATATATTTTATTTCTATTTTATACTAACTTGATATCGCACGAATTTATTTATATGTTTTTATTTGCAGATTTAATCTTTTTTTTCGAAATTAAAGAAGGAATTTCTAAAAGAAATGTCTGTGAAAACTGGTGAGTTGAAGAAGATATTTCTATCGTTTCATTTTATTTTTATTTGTTCTGTTTCTTTTAAGAACTTGTACCAACTAGAGCCCTTATAGGGTTCATGATGTTCACTGCATGTCTCATGAGCCATATGTATAGAGGAATAATGTCTTTGAATATTATCGCAATGGTGGAACCGTTGAATACTACAGGTAGTAGCGGAATATCAAGGAGTTCAGAGTGTGTTGTTAGGTCTTATGAAAATTCTACTACTGATGCGATTTTTGTTGTTCCAGACGTAAGTATTTTTTTTATTATACAAGAACAATTTAATTATTTAAATTTTTAACGTTTATTCCATCGATGTTACTATCTCAATTGAAGGTTTCTTTTTTAAATAAATAAATGATTGTGGAGTCAGTTATTATTACGATATATTTAAGAGATGGTAGTATCTTGCCTCGAAAACAGAATAAGCTTTCAATGATTCATTTTTTCGTTAGAGAAAAGTGCCATTTTTTGATAGTAGAGAAATTTTAAAATATTCAAAAAACTTCTTTTTGTTATGCTCCTACACTTTCTCAATTTCTTTTGATTTATTTAATTTGTTCTGTACATTTTTATTTGTACTAAGTTTGTTTTTGTTTCCTTTCTTTTGGAGTTGAAAAGTTCTTGTGGGAATATGTTCTTTATTTATTCAAAAGCTTTTCAACAAAAAAAAATGATTTCTTTAACTGATTTTGAAAGTTCATTCTTTATTTATTGAGAAAGTCTTTTGGTTTAAAAAAGAACGTACCGTGAAAATAGTTTTCATATTCACATAATTATCTTTTGAATATTTTTAGTTTATTTGCATCAATTACTTTCCTTTTCTTCTTTATATTACGCTAACAAACTACAGGAACTACATTGAAGTTTTCTCTTGCAATAAATTCTGTAATTCGAACCAAAATTCACTTAACACGAGATCAAGTTGTCATTTAACAAAACAATATTTCAAATTTTAAGTTTGTAAAATTGTATTCAATTTGGACTATACAAAATGAGACATTAAATAATGGATTGTTAAAATTTTCATTGTCATTAAGAATATCTAATCGAAAACCTAGTTACTGCAAGAGATATAAAAATTTACAAAAAAAAGAAAACGAAAATTCAGCTATTAAGCTAAGAATTTGTAATAGTTGAATTAAGAATTGATCAATTGAAAATATATTAAAATTAAATTCTAAAATATTTATAGATTATAAAATAAAATTTTTACAATCTTGTCATTTTGATCTGATATATGTATTCAGTGACCCAAAATACGTCGAAAAACTGAACTCTGACATGCAGATCAGAGATTTTTTTGTAGACCTATCTAATTATTTGCTTTGAATTGTTAATAAATATCTGCTTGATTTTTACAAATATTTTTCACTTAAAATTTCCACTAATAATAATAAAAATCCTACTGATTATTTATTATTTGCTTGATTTGATTATAATTTCATTGAGTGTTATTAAGTATACAAATCTCCGCCTCCTTAATCATACCATTTGTTTAACTGTTCATATTTATAGCTATTGCCTTTAAATTAATATGCACTCTGTTAAAATACTATTTATCGAAAGAAAAATTAATCAAATGATAATGTATAATAAATTACTGATATCCAATATCGCTGATATAAAAAACTAAATTTGGAACAAATCATATTTGGTTTCGTGTGAGGTCTTATTTGTTTGAGTCTTTTCTTATTTTGAAATTATTGTAAGTTTGATGCCTTTGATATCTTGAGTCTTCTTAATTTCTTCTCTCAAATTTTTTATAAGAATTCTACTCATTAATTTCAACTTAATTTCTTGAGTTCAACTTTTTACAACTCTTTCCCGTAGGATTCTTTGACTTTTTTCTTTGAGAGTATTTTATTAGACATTTTACTTTATTTTTATTTCACAATTAATTTATTAATCCGATTTTATCTGAAAAACCTAGAGAAATGTCTACTAAAATTTACATTAAACGGATTTAATGGAGTTTAAACTAATAATTTTAATTAATTAATAGATTAGGATCATCTTAAGTGAAATTAAAACAATTTTTTATTTAAATATAACTGGGTGATCCTTTTTCTTAATTTGATTCTGAAAAATATCGAGAAATTCCTAATACTAACCCATTTTGATTATATTCAGATTAGTAAAGCCTTAAAGTCATTTTAGAACAATTTATTTGTTATTAATTTAAGAATTTATGTAAACAGAAATTACATATTTTCTTTACATGTACAATTTCACTAATTTCATTGTGTGATGACTTAAAAAAATGAGTAATGAGATCTGAAAAAAAAAATTAATTAAATTCTATTACATTATCAAAGAGGCATTATGATACATGACCCCTTTGTTAAAAACTGCAATTTTAGATTAATAATTTCTAATTGAACTAAATCTAGAAACAATTTAATGAATTGAATGCATCTTCTTGTTCTATTATTGCTAGTTAAATTAAATAAAAATAAATAGAAAGTGACGAGATGCAAATTGGTCAATGCACTGCTAAACATTATTAAGTTCATTCTCGTTAAACATGTTTAAAAATTATTATTATATCAAGAGAAATTAGTATCAAATCTATTAACAAAAAGCAATTACATAGAAATATGCCATATTAGACGTACATGCTAATTGATTTCTGTTCAAAGAAATTTCTAAATTGTTGCGTAGTGTTGACAACTAACTAATAACAATTAATTTAAGTGTAAATTTAACATTTAATTTAAATTGACAATTATATTAACAAATAAGTTAATAAATAGTAAATTGTTCCAAATGTACTTTTCCTTCCATAGAAAATAAATTTTAATTTTTTTAATTTGCAAAACATGAAAGAGTTTAACCAATAATTACACAGACCCACAAAATATTTTTGTCCATCAACCGTCATTTCGTTATGTTCTTTTGAAATTGAATTTTTTATGGTAGTTTGGCTCAATTAAGTCATCGTCCTTTCCTAACCACGAAAAACAACAGGTATAGAAAAAGTACCAGTTTCTGGGCTTGAATGATTTTGAACTAAAACTGGATTCATTTTTTGTGTGTTAGTATTATAATTCAGTGTTGAGGGAAATGTTAATTTGGCCTCTCGATAAAGCAATAAAATTGTTAAATGATCGTAAAATTTTATAGTCTGCAAAATTTTTACGTGTGAATATTTTCGTTAAATGAACAATAAATGTAATAAAAATTACATAATCAATTTTTGTAATGCATTGTATGAAACGAGAGATAAAGAAGAAAATTTTAAACATAACAATTAAAAATATGCAAAATTATGGTAACAGATTTATTAATATGCCACGTTCACTATTATTCAAGTCGTATCTTCATTAATTTCCATTGATGCGCGATAAACAATTTGTTGGTGGTAATACAACTGGCTGTTGCATATTTTACATCATTACAACAAATCAATTAGAACATTGACATTGACTTTTAATCAACTGAATTTTAAATAATCCCAATTGATCAATCCGATTCATTAACTGACGTAAAATGGTTCATATTTAGTAACAACATAGTAAACATTTAAAGAAAAATGATAACAAGAAAAATTAATTAATTATTCTATTAAATTTTTGAGGTCATTTCTTTTGAAATAGTGTCAGTATATTATTTAAACAAATTAAATTTTTTCGAAAATTATAAACATGACACTCATCGCGAGGCAAAAAAAAAATTTATATAAACAATGTCCACACGAAATAAATAAATATATAATTTTTAGAGCAGAAGTACATATTTTTATATCTTTTTCAATATCAAAATTTTTTTGCTTTAGTATGGAACAAGATATCCATGGGACACAAAAATCCAAGGCTTAATACTGGCCTCTTTCTTCTGGGGATTCACCGTCGCGTCGCTTCCAGCAGGAACATTTGCCGAAAGATACGGAGCTACAAAAATCATCTTTCTCTCTATGTTAGTGACATCAGTATTCACAATTCTCATTCCCTTTGCCGCCATGTGGAGCTATATTGCCGTAATAGTTTGCAGAATAATTGTCGGACTGGTCGGGGTAAATAAAGAATTAAAAAATCAAAATGTTTTTACTGTAACAAAATATTTTAGGCTATTGTTTTTCCAGCGGTACATTGTTTAATATCAAAATGGTCACCGCCAGTTGAAAAAAGTAAATTTACAGGGGCTTTATTGGGAGGCGCATTAGGTACCGTTGTTTCTTGGCCACTTTTAGGAAGCATTATGGAACATTTAGGATGGACTTGGGCGTTTTATATACCTGGTGGATTGACGGTAATCTGGTGCTTTATTTGGATTTATATTGTATCTGATTCACCAGAATCACATCCTAGAATTTCAGATGAGGAAAGAGACTATATCATTAAAAGCCATGGTGACAGCGTTACTCATGCAAAAGTAATCAGTTACACGCATTATATTTTCAAAATGTTTCAATTGTAATTTATTTTGTAGAAAATTCCTCCATACAAAGAAATGTTCCTTTCACCTCCATTTTGGGCGTTGGTGATCCTACATTTTGGGCACTTGTGGGGTTTGTTTTTTGTTATGACTGCAGGACCCAAATTTATGTCAGAAGTTTTGGGATATAATTTAGGGAAGGCAGGATTCGTAGCAGCTTTACCTTACCTTGCAAGGTTATTTTTGGGTTTCTTTCTAGGCTTATTAGGAGATCACGCCAGGAAATCCGGAAAGGTTTCTTTAACCGTAATTAGAAAGGGTTTCGTAGTATTTTGTAAGAAAATTTAATATTCAATTTTATCTCTTGCTAATCTTTCTTTATTTTAGCTCATTTCATTCCCGGCCTGTTCCTTATAGGAGAAATCTTTATAGGCTGCAGCAGTACTCTTGCAGTCACATTTTTGACTCTTTCTTTGGGGATAAATGGTGCAGCAACCGTAACTAATTTACAGAATGGACAAGATTTGGCTCCAAATTTTGCAGGAACTATCTTTGGCATAATGAGTTGTATTGGAGGCACAACAGGATTCATAACTCCGATGTTAGTAGGATGGATTACTGCAGAACATGTAAGTAATTTTATCAAAGGCAGCCAAGTTGGTCAGAATTGTCAGAATTTGTGTTTGTCAAAAATTTTAAAATTACAATCTTATAAAATTGTCAGTTGAACACCATGTGTTTATTTACGCACCAATTAATAAAACCATTATGCTTCAAATTTTCTGTAAAAACGAATATAAATACAAAAATGCCTAAGACTATCCAAATTTCAAATGACGGATTTCCTTTTTTTAATTATGATTTGCTTCCTAATCTTATATTGCCTAAAAATAGAAGACCATTTCATATGATGAATGTGGGTATATCTCTAGTAAAACCTTTAAAAATCGACTTGAAAAAGTTAAAAGAAAGTGGAACCTTGAAAATGGAGAAACAAGTTGATATTAAAAAGGGGAAAAAGCAGAAAACCAAGAAAAATGATAAATTATGATTAATTTTACCATAAATTTATTGAATAGTGTATTTTGTGACAGATTAGCTGCATTATTGCACGAAATAAAGAATTTAAAAAAAATTCCTATCTACGATTAATAATTTATTAAAATGTAAGAAAGAAAATCAGAATAATGTCTTATCTTTTATTTCAGAGTGGTCTTTATGAATGGCATATCATATTCGGCATTGGTGCATCAGCATATATCTGCTGCGGTTTCATCTACTTACTAATCGGAAGTGCAGAACAACAATCTTGGAACAACGTGACTCCAGTCCAAAAAACAAATGATATTGAATTTTATTCGAGCGCAAAAAATAACATAATCGAAAGAAGTAAGGTTTAAAGAAACAAATATAATTTATATGAATGAATAAGTAGGGCTGTGTCGCCACAGATTTATTTTTATTCATGTTAAATATTGCTTTTACAGCAACGCATAGAAAAGAAACGTGCATTTTAGGTCGCGTAGATATTTTTTTATAAGGAGCATTTTAGAGAATTATTTTTGTTACTTGTTTGTACATAGAAAGATTTGTTATAGTTACCTTTGATTTCTGATATTGTTATTATTATTTTAAAATCGAAAGAATCAAAGATCTAAACCATTCTTTGAAAAATCTATAAAAAGAATGTCAAAGATATTTGATACAAAGTAAGGTGATTAATCGATTTACAGCTGGTTCGCAATTCAATGAAAAAACCTGATCACCTTCCATCTATATTAGTAAAATACTTATTTTGCTTTTTGTACATAATTTAGTTCTTAGAAATTTTAATCAAGTTTTCAGGAGAGTCTAAATAGAAGACTTAGAGCAATTTTTAGATATAGGCAGATTCGCACTATTTAATTCCTAAAATCTGATGAAGTGAACTTTTTTGAAGAATTCTTTACTTGTGATAAATATAAATCACTTCAAGATTTTACCAAAATAGTATTTTGATGTGCAAATATTTATGGTTAGATTGATCCGAATTATTGAAAAAAGTTATGCTGCCCTAAACACATTTAGATAGAGAATAAAACTATTGGGCTAAACATTCCTTTCTTGATAGTTAAAATGTCATAATTGGCTTATTTATTACTAAAATAATACTAGTTTTGGGTTGTTTAAGTGCAGCATAATAAACAACAAAATAGATAAAGTGTAAAAAGCCAAATAATACTCTTTAAATTATTCAAAGACATTTCTTACTTCGTGGAATTTAGGTTTAGATTTTTTAATGATGCAGCAATTTCAACATGCCTACTTTATTCGTAACTTCTAATACAAATGTGTAATTAATGAGTTTACATTAATCTTAAAAATTATAGAAGATTTACGCTTTATCTATTTATCAAAGGATCAGATAGATATGTTAAAACTATTATAGATAATGAACAAGGTTTCTTATTTCCACCTCATATCTAAAATAGTAGTAGCATTGCTTCTGCTGCCACATAAACTGGTTTCAATTCTTACTTAAAGTTTTTATTCAGTTTAATTCGTTGGATGCTTCCATTGACTGGCTCACAGTCTATTGGCATTAAAAATAGTTTTAGGTCAAGAAAAACTTCAAAAAATACAGTAGAGAAATGATTGCTAAAAGTTAAATATTCTTCAAATATCAGTTTGGTTAAACATGTGTTTTGGATCCTTTGACTACCATTATCTAAAAATAACCAAGGGAGTTATGGTTAGGGTTTGCTCTAAATTCAAATTTGTTCATGTATACTGAATTTTTGAGCAAGTTGAACAAAATTAGCTTATATTAAGTCAAGATTGTATTATTTTTAAGACATTAAGCTGTGATTGTTGGAACCATAAAAATATTTGTACTGTAAATTATGAAAGGCGCTACATAAATTTTATTATTTTTAAAATAAGGATTTTTATTTCATCCTAACATTACTACAAACGAGTCAATCTTTTATGCAAATAACACGGTTATTCAAAAAGATCACAGTTTGCAATTATTTTGCATTTTTACAAAAATTATTAAAATTTTTAGTAATTTTGTTTCTTTGTCTATTTGAAATACTTCGCAGTCTTCAATTTCCTAATAGTTTTTGAAAGAATTGATGGAAGAAATATACAATAGAATTGGTAAAAAATAACAACACATACTTATTTATATAGTTATGAACATTTATTTTCCATTGCTTTACATAATGCTTAACTAAAGACAAGTAAAACTCTTCTTTACATCAATTCGTATTAGCTGTCTCTTTTTTGTACACCAATATATAATCTTTAGTTTTAATCTAAATATTGTCAATGGTAGAGAAGATAAGTTGGACAATATCAAGGATGTGTTTATATACACTCACAGAAAACTAAATAGTTGTTGGTCTATTTTGTGGTACATAGATACATAAAAAGATTTGGAAGTCTCACCCAAATCTAGAAAGAAGGAACAAAGACAACTATTTGTGGTGTAAAAATCTTCCTACGTAAAATTTTTCAAAAAATAGGTACGATTTTTAATTTCCTGTTCCTCTCCTCCACTAAAAAGATATGAAGCGTTTAGAAATGTGAAATTTAAACATCGAATTGTTCATCGTCTACATATGAGATGTTCATCCTGTGCAATAAATCTTCAGCGGCGTATTTTATTTTATCATCTTGACTGCTTATTAACATCACAGCACCATCTTTAAGAACAACAGCCAAAGGGGCTAGCCTGTCTGATGAAAGACTGCCTAAAAGTTCAAGGCAAGCTTCCATGGTTTCAATCCGCGTTATTTTGAAAGCCTCAGAATCCTTGAAAATACTCACAGATCTTTGTTGCTGGATTTCTGGGGGAACTGGTTGTGCAGGTGGAATACCATTCACCATGAAGGGGTTTACCCTTTTCGGAGGTGACTTCTGTTTCTTGTATTGCTCCATCATTGCTTCCATTTTCTGTTCGACTTCTTTATCTTCGCAGCCTTCAGATTTTGAGCGATCTTTTAATTTTGGGATTAGATTATCTGAGGAGATAGCAGCTTTCATTTGAAGGAGGGTATTTGTATCGTATTTAACCTTAACAATTTGTTTGTGAAACTTAGCTGCCGCCATCTCATTAGTTTCGTCGTCAGTAGAGTTCATTTCACTTTGCCTTAAAGTTTCATCGAGGCTTAAATGTTTCCTTGTCGATTGTTTCAGTTTTTGATCGACTTCATCATCATTCAAATTTGGTAGGACCTCCTTTTCCAAATAGCTATCTGAATCGCTGGACATTAAGCTTTCAGCTCTTTTAAAATCAGAAAATTTGAATGGTTTCACAACTTTCTCCCATTCTGTCTTTTTTGGTTGGGGTTCCTCCTCATGTAAATGATCTGAAGAGCTACGGAAATCATCCCCACTATCACTTTCGTCATCAGGAATGTGAATTGTTAAATTAATATAGGATTCACAGAGATATTCCCATTTATTCCTTAAATTTGTTAAAAATTGTTCTACGTAGTCCAAATCCGTGTAACATTTTGTTTTTGTGTCCTTAAGAAGCAATTCTTTAATATCACTAGACGTGATTGAATATTTTTCGATTCCATCCAAACATAATTCGATTAAGACAATAATTTGAACCACCTCCGATGTGTTAGCTTGGGTGTAAAGATTGGCTGCTTTCGAAAGATTGCCAACTTTTTGAGTCAAGAATTTTAAACCAGGACGCAAATCAAATTCTTTGGCACGTGAATTAGAGATTTCAAGACATTTCAGGAGCACGTCTACGTGCTTAGCGTTTACATGGGTTAATATACCTCTTAAGCTGCAAGTGTTTATTTGTAGAATATTCAAAATTGGAGTTACATGGTTCAAATTCTGAAGCAAAGCACTGGAAATTGTTTGAATTAACATCTGATGGGCCAAAATGCCGACCACTAAATTCCTAAATGGTACTCTAACAGTGTAAAGATCTGGATTTGTAACTGTGGCCATATCTAAGGGATAGAGTAAGAAAACATAACTTCTGTCATCGATTACAATTGTTTGGTCGCATTCGCACATCTTGCCGGTACATTTATTACAATTTCTTTGGGCCTGCATTAAAAAAACTTGTTGGGCTAATTCGTAAAGCCTTTCATTCTCTGGTATGTTGCTGTCTTTCCGTGCGGCCACTTTCACAGTAGCTAAATCGCCGTAGAAACTATCAGAGTTTGGTTTGAAAGCCAATGTGACTTGATGCAGTGGATTTAGACTTACAACACAAGCACGGTGCATTGCCGTTACCAAAATTTCCCATTGGTGGGAAGATAAAATTTGACCAACGCTTAAAATCAAATGACGAATGCAAGAAGTTCCCAATCTTGCAATGCTCTCATTGGGTTGTGCGATGCATTCAATTAAGATAATTAAAAGCTGCTTTAAAGCTAAATTCACTCCAGGATTCGTTGATATGGATTCCTTTCCTTGCACATGAGCTATGTAATCCACGACTAATTCGCTTGCCAATCCACAGCAATGCTTATAGTTGTGCCATTCATCCACCTTTTGCATTTTGTTATTTTGCCTTAGCCAATTCTGTACCATAGGTAGTAAGAGATGATTTAAGCAATACAACCCGTAGTTAATACCAGGATTAACAATTAAATCCTTTAATAATCTAAAAAGTGTTTCAACTATGAAAGGTTGATTCTTATTAGCCGCCATAATTGCGGCACTCGATAATCCTTCTAGTAGAATGTACCAAACTTTTAAGCACCCATTCTTTCCATCCATTTTCGTTAATGTCATTCCTTCCTTATCGCAGTTCTCCATATCTGATTTCATTGCTAATAGCTTGTAAGAAATTTCATTAGCGTCAACCTGTTTGAATGTAATTACATCAGAATTCTCTATAATTGGATCGACTAATTGCGGTTCCGTTTCGATGCTCATTCGATGAGTTAAATTGAAAGTGGGACATTTCGGCATATTATGCATCATCGATAAAATAGCGGCGCAGCTCTGCAACAACTTCAGAGATTCTGTACAAATATCAACAGGCCCAGTAAATAACTTCGAAGTGTATTCTGTATCCTTCTCCAAAAAGGGGAAGGCTTTCATTTCTTTATTATCTTTGCCGGATTTATCTGTTTTGTTTGATTGGAGCGAAGGAGTTGTTGGAGTTGTTTCGATTGATTCTTCTTGATTGCTATTTCTAATGTGGGATAGTAAACACAAGATATAATCTAAAGCGGCGTTAGCAAATACCAGAGTGTTGTCTGTTTGCAAGAAAATGTAGAAAACGTCAAGAATTGCTGCGGCATTGTGTTTACTATTAGCTACTCTTAGAGTACCGAAAAGAGGACGCCATCCAGAACAAATTTCCGTACGATTAGCTTCTACAAATTCACATAAGCAGGCCACTATTTGATCCTAGAAATAAAAACAATGTATCAACGATTATACGTAGGAATCAAATGTAAGAATGTATTAATAATTTTCTTGGTATAAGGACAAAGGAACAAAGCCAAAAAATATAGAAAATAAATTAAAATAAGTTCTTTAAAACATTTTTTCTATATAAAATATATTGCCAAACATCCCAGAAAATAGGAGGAAATATTTTAAATTTGAATTTTACATAAGAAATCGTATAAATATGGAAAACAAATCCTAGGACTTTATGAAGTTTTTAAGATCAAAATATATTTCTTAAAAGGTTTATAGAAAATAGCAAGAATGGGTAATAAGGCGGCCATAAAGTCAATCAAGCATACATATTTAATTTTGTCGTAATGATAAAATTTATACTTTCAATTTAAATTGCAATCTTAAAGATAATTCAATTTTAAAGTTTGATTGAAGATGTGAATTTATCAAGGAAATATTTATAATCAAAATATTTTTAGTTCAAAAATTGGTCATGTAAAGAAAACTGTTGTTTGAAATTTAAGAAAAACACATAAATAGAAAGTTTAGCTAATTATCCCTCATCCCTTTGATTTATTTTACAGGAAAATTATTCTTAGCAGTTAGAACAAACTTTAAAGTTTCTAACTTTAATGCGACAAAAACTAAATCATCTTAAGTTTTGGGGGATGCTGTAAAACATAGATATAACTTATCAAAGAGCACATTTTTGCAGCCACTTTAAATTCTTGGCAAACGGGGAGTTAATGATCTTTAGGGGAGACTTACCTGCACATCAGAATCGCAAAGTTCTAAACATAACAAGTTCTCAAAAGGCTTGAACAGCGCCTCGTTAAAATGGAAATGCGGCAATTCAGTTTGTTCGTTCAACAAAGCCGTGACCGCGTCATGTATACAAGCTACAGCTTTCTTTGTAATTGTTCGATCTTTATGGCAAGCGGCTTGCATAAAATGGGGCCCGACTATACTCCAAACTTTCATAGTGTGTATCAAAGGCCTCCCAGAACGTATACATTTCAATGTAACTTCACCAATCCTATGTAAAAGTAATGTGGCTGGAGGCTTTTGATATTGCGCCTCCAATTCCCTTTTCCACCATTTTTTTTGTTTCGAAGGTACCTCCTCATACCTCGTGAATAACTAAAAATAGTGGATTGATTGAATGGAATTTCCTGTATGTAATGGGATGTGGGAGTACCTGTGCATGCGAAGCTTTACATAATTCGGTTAGAAAACTACACAATCCGGGCAGAGCCAGCCGTAACGCTGCATTATGGAACAGTTCATCAGCTTTTGCTGATAAAACGCAACATACTTTCGCTGCATGTACACCAATAAGGATTCCTTTGCCTCGAGTATTTAGTACACCGCTACGTTCCACGATTTCTGCCACACTGGCGTCATTTTGGTTTCCTGAATTTTGTCCATATGATGTATTCTGTAGGAAACTGTATACATCCACACTAAAATAAAACATTATCATAACCGATTGAGAATATTCGGAATATTATTGTGGAAATTTATAAAATTAAGGTGCAATAGCATAACTGATAGAAATGAATTTGTAAACAGATTCCAACCTAAGCTGTGTTTTCGATTGATGGGTCGAGATACAATTTCCTGAATCTTTTCTTTTAAATTTTACAGCTACGGCTATATTCTAATTAAATTAAACTTCCTCTTATCGTTCACTTAATTTTATGTTAAGTGAATAGTGATTTTATTATAATATTCACTTACCATGTTTCTTCATCAGTAGGAGACGAATTAAAACTTAAATTCAACTTTTCTGTTGCATTACTGTATGTAGAAGATGTAACTACATTATTTTGTGTATTTTGAGCAACTAGGAGTAACTGTGCTGAACCAGTTTTGCTGAAAAGAGCATGTTCTAATCCTGCCACTGCGACACAAGCGTTAAAAATATGTGGCCAACATGCGCTGCTATGAGAACCCAATGCTAAACCTAAAGAGAAAAATTAAATCATTCTCATGACATAGAAAATATTTCTTTTTTGAAATTGCCAGTTAGAGAAATCGTTAGAAAAGTAAGCAAAAATCGATATTTTGCATAGCTGTTTGCATAATTTGCAAACACACAGAAGAAATGACATTTTTTAAACATCATCGCAATTTATTGGTTATGTTTAGAGACGCAAAAGGTTACGAAGAATCATTACTAATCTTAATACTAGAGATTATATCACGAATCCGAAAGGAAAATTATTGTGTAAGGTATTAGGTTTAACTGCAATATATGTTGCCTAATATCAGGAATTTTTAAATGTTTGAATGAATATCTTTGTAATATTCGTTTTATAATTTCTTGGTTTAAAATTAGAGATGACTGAACTTAATCTGTAGCGCCTCCAAAATTAACCAAAACGCTATAAAAGTAATCACGATTACGTTTTACAGTCTATTATTCTTTTATTGCTTTATAGAATATTGTAAAGAAAGCGCGAGTCAACGGATTTATAATTAAGAGGATTTGAAAGATATGACAGAAAACATGAGATCATATATAAGTATAGAGAGCAATATAAAAATAATTGATTACCCGCATTAAACTTGAAACTCCTGACGCGAATTTTTAAAATTGTATTAAATTTTAATAGAAAACTGAATATCAAAGAACTAATTTTAAAATATATTAAAACACGTATATTAAATCTAAATTAAGTACGGTTAATTCGATCAAAATTTTGAATGAAAAATGGTCATCTGTGTTAGATTAGAATTATAGAATCATTTTATTTTGAGTATATTGACATACATCAATTCATGTATCCTTGTAAGTTTCGAATTGATTCAATGGTCTTCTGCTTGGTTTGATTAGTATTAGAGGAATTCATGAATTACTAATTAAATCGAGCTTGCATTTCCAAAAGATTTCATTTTAATAGAAATAAGTTTTTATTTCATGCTTACTCTCAAGTGCTTTAGAGAATTTTCTTTTTATCTGCACACATCGTTTACTTTTATTGAGATACTTTCTGGTAATTTTGTTTTAGAGGCTTTTACCGTTTTTACTTCTTTCGTGAGATGATAGTGAAACGATATATTAAATAAAGCATAAAATTTTAGATTAAACATATACATGATTATTCATTTTTCACATACTCCACTTTATTTCAAAATAATATAATCATGTGGGGATTCATAATTTATCTGCGTTCAATAAATATTATTATCATTATTATAAAGAAATCGTTTGAGCATAAGTTGCGATGGCAATAAAAAATTTTACACCTCAGCAGCATACAAAATTTATGCATAGCCAAACCTTTAGTTAAAGATGTGTACATTTAACATTTGTAATAAAAATTAAAATATAATTGAAACGACAAAAAAAAAATCTTAAATTAATTAATTCAAACTTACGTTTTCGGCTTCTTCCCTTAATTTGTTACTAGTAAGTTTCGTAAAGCACCACTAAATTTGGTTATATGCAAGTTTTTTATTTGAGTTGGCAATTTGTTATACAAAGTGGCACCCGTATAGTATGGATTCGCTTTGTATAACTTTAACCGGTGCAGATTAAGCCATGACGGGTATTGTACTCATGATGTGTGTTTAAATGGTTAAAGTTTTGTAAGTTTTGTTTTGTAAATTTAAATATATATATATATATATATATATATATATATATACAAGTAATGTAAGAATTCCATTTTGTACAAAAATTGATTTACAGGATATTCTAAACGGTAAACCGTAAAGCCCTTTTCTGCAACATGAATGCGATTTGCATAAGATATAACGGCCATGCATACAAAATATGATCAAACATTAAAAAATGCAGGAGAAAATATTTCAAACTTGACATTTTATATGTAAAATTATATAAATATAGAAAACTTTGTAATAAATTATAAAAATTTGTAGTTTCTGAAAATAAAAAATTTTAATTTTTTAAAAAGTTTAGAGAAAATTGCAAGAATGCTTACTAAGGTTGACATAAAATCAACCAAGCATATTCATTAGAAATCGCTTGGGTAAAATGTAGTCCTAGTATTCAGTTCGATATAATCTTAATAGAGTACGTAATCTCAAAAAAACTTCTTTAATGTAAGACAAGAATTATAAACAAAAAATAACGTATGTATTTTAAAATACATAATTAAAAATATAAATAATAAATATTGTAAAAAATATGTTGTTGGTTGACATGCGGATAAATGTCGATAGTAAGGTGAAAATGTTGAAAGTTTCGGTGACAATTATTTCATAAGAAAAATATTTTCTAAAGAATAACAAACTTTATGAAGGACATTTTAAAATCATCCACAATATTTATTATCCGATAGCTTTTTGAGTTGGAGATACTAATGGAGTTTATTTAATTTTAAAAGTTTTTCAAATGTATTTTATCAGCTCAACATCTTTTATTATTCCATATGATTGCATCTTTTAAAAAGATGCTACGTGCTTTAGATTAGATCGAACTTCTCTCGCCACGACGGCTTGAGCGTATATGAATCTTTTTGTTATTTTTTTTTTTAGATTTTAATCATTAAAATAATTATAATCAGGTTTTTTTAAGTTTTTGTATTAATCACATTTTTATTGAATACTTTTTTAATTGTGTTTTGAATGACTATTTACGCACCAAAAAATGATTAAGACTTGAGAGAAAATCACCTGCTTAATGAATTGTAAAATAATAAGACTATAATAAGTTAATATCCGAAGGATTTAATTAGATGCAAATGAGATTATTGAAAATTTAATAATTTTAGTAATAAATATGAATAATATTTAAAAAAGTAGATCTAAATTATTTATTTTTTAATCTGTTTTACGAGCCCGGATGTGATTCTTTGATCTTTTTTAATTTCTGTATAATTTCACCATATCTTTAATTTAAATCCTTGATAAATGTAATCCCCATTTATTTCATGTCCGTTCGTTCTAGAATGCAATAACCAAGAAATTTCAAAGCGACTTACCTTTAGATATTAAAACATCTAATGAAAGAGCATGAGAGGCCAATATTTTTGGTCCCTGAATTTTACATGAAGATGCTGACAAAAGCGACAAAATACTGCTGCTCCTCGACTGTAATTTCAACGTGTTGCTTAAACTGGCCGCCTGAAAAAAATAAATTTACAACAAGGAAAGATTAAAGGCGTCGTTTTGCCTTAACCTTTTGCAATCCCTCTAAACTCGCCGTTATAACATCATCCCTTAACCTTTGTTTGTATTTCTGTCTGGACCTCCTTGCAACTAATCGACTTAAAGCGGACGTCCCACCTAGGGGTGGTTTTTCTCCAAGAGAAGCCCCCAACACAGAAACAACGGACGCCCAACAACAAGTTAGAACTCTCCTGGATAATTTAATCCCTGCATCCACTTCAGGGCTTGTGTCTGGAGATCCGTGAACTTTTTGCAATTTCTGCCAATCGGATAAAAGCTGAGACGGACATAAACCACCAACATCTGTTCGAATTTAAATAAAATAAAAGTTGTGAATTATCGCGGGAAAATCACTGACCTGTTAAAAGATTAATAAGAGCAGGCTGTTGTGGACTTTTCGGATCATACCCCGCTGATTCGAGTAAGGACTTGGCGAGTACATTTTGATATAATTCACAAAGCCAAGTTGCAGACACGTAAACCAATACACCACTTCCATGGATCTCCTCCACGAATTGCGCCTCAGTCATCACCAGAGTGCTCTTTGATGTAAAGAAATTTGCATTTTAATTGGGAGTAATAAAAATTGAACGCGCCTAACTCACCTCCCCGTTTTTCTCATTGTAATGCCCGTTCCGTATTAACTTTAAATTTAATAAAAGGGCTGAATACGTTGCTAAATATATCCCGTCAGCATTCATTATTGTTGTTATCTCGTAATTTTGGGCGTAATTATGCTGGCAACATTTTGTTGCGAATTCTTGCAGAACTTCATCGATCTATGAAAAATATAAAATGAAATTAAGGAAGAATAAAAAAAAATCCTAACGGAAATGTTAGATCATTTTCACAATTAAATTAATTTATAATGAATACCGAAATATTTCAATGATGCCATTTAAAAGTTCTAACAGCTAAAAATTATGTTTGGTTTACTTAAAATGTTCATTTTCAATTTAAACAAGAATCTTACGAAACATCTCGTGTTCCCATCTGGCAACTATCTGCAAACTTCCTACTACACTTTCAAGATTAGATCTCTCAACAAAATTAAATCGATAAACATCTCTTTAATTTACTTACCTGTATCGAGGACCTTAACGTTAGTAAATTCGGTAATAGAATATTATGCAAAGTTTTCACAAAATGTCTCGCATTATGCCGTTCCATATCAGTATTACATTCTTCGAGTCCCGAACGACCCTACAATAACCCTCCATAAATTTCGCAACCTAGTTTACAAAACATTACAACTATTTACCACATGCAACGATTTGGGGATGTTATGCAATTTCTGCAACTGTTGGCTAGTAAGGAAACTTTCATCATCCATAATACTGTCATCCGATTGACTACCGAATTCCTCTGGACCTTCCGTTGCTCCGGAAGTATCTGTGTCTGATCCATTTTCAATTTCTTGAGGACCACCGTCTATTCCACTACTATCGGAATCGCTTTGGTATTTTAAATTTGCAACTACATCCCTAAAATATTAATTAAATTATGTTTAAAAATTAATTGCATGTAAAGAAAAAGATCTGATGGAACTTCTGAGAAGAACTAATTTGATTTGTATTTTCATTGATTTCCGTATATTACTGTAATGCAAAAAGTTAACAACTTCCTATGATCTGGAATAAATAAGTGCAAATTAAATTTTTATATTGTTCAATACGGTTTAAAAATGGAATCCGCGAAGTAAAAATTATCAATGCGTAAATCATAGAAAAATATGGGTTGCTATTTAAAAAAATGATAAAGTGATCACTTAAAAAATATGAAAAAGAAAGGACAAATTAAAAACTTTCAAAAATGAATTCTGCTTGTTTTAATTAACTGCCGTCATGTATCGGGTGATAACAAAATTATATACTTCTTTTTATCTACACAATATGGAATAGAAAATTGATTCGGTTTAATTTAGTTGTAAATTTGCAAATCACTTTATTTGTTAATTTCTTTAATAAATGTCTACTTCTACATTTTTTTCATATTTTTAAATATTTTTAAGGTTTAATTAATTTATTTTCAATTATGTAGACCTAAAGAAGTGTATAATGATTACTTATATTTAATACATACATATATGCAACACTACTTAGTAATAGCGAATAAATAAAGAATAGTAACACGGTTTCTTTATAGATTATAGAAAGTAACATAGTTCAATTTTTTATTGAATTGTTTTAATGTCTTTACTAAAATAAAATTGTAATCAATTTAACAATAAAGTACCGAAACAATTATCTGTTTTTAACCTCCAGCGATTTGATAAAAGTTACTATTATTTATTAAAACTCGCTTCATGCTAAATTTAGCACTGTATCAACAAAACAAATATCTACCACAATTTACGTGCATTCTAACATCAATTTTTACTCTATTAATTTTACTTCTACTGGTGCGTCCACACTACCTGATTTCGGCATACATTGTGAGAATTTCAAACATACTACTTACTTGTTGAAATTAGTGCTGAAAATAAAATGAACTAGTTTAAAATAATTTGTACCATTTTCGGGCAATGTGGACACAGAAAAATGATTACAAATTATTTATTGCTAGTATGAAAGCGGTTTTTATACTATAATACGAAACAATAACAAATGGGCTTGATAGAAGTTGGATGTTTAGCAGAATAATTTAATTCATTATACGATCTGTATTTATGTGACTGCTTTGTATTGAATATGCAATATGCTTGATGCGTTAAACTAATAATACCATTTTAATTATTTACCTATATGGTTTTGGTAATCGTGCTAATGATTGATATGTAAGTGGTCCTGTATAATCGGCTTGTTCCAATGTAGGATATCGACTATTTGCCATTTCCGCCCCTTCGATATTCAATCCTTCTCCTTTACACATGGCTTCCAAAGATCCCAACAAAGCACAAACACATTCGACGCTTGCTAACATCACATTCGGATCGCTATATTGAGCCGATTCCTCTATTGAATCCATAATACTACAACGAGGAAAAAATGATAAATTCTACGAATTCGATGGAAAATTGGGTGATTTTACAGTCTTATTATTGCCATATCATCCCCTGCATGTCTGTGAATGGGTCCGCTGAGCAACAGTAAATCTGTGAGCCTCCCTGGGGAGCGTAGCAATTCTCTAGCAGCCCGTAATGGTTCCAAACGTTTGCTGGGAGTTGGGAGCAGGAGCATTCGATGAAATAAGGCTTCCAAAACGGGACGCAAAGCCCTTTCTCTTCCTACAAGACGAACTACTTGAATGCCGATACTGGAAAGATTAATTTAAAATGAAACTCCTGTAGGTATTAATCAGATTGGAATAACAATGGGAATTTAATGCAGCACCTACATCAAGTGAACCCTTATATAATTAATTTATCATCCTTGTCATGTGGATTATGAAGGAATTTTGTAACAAAGCCAAAGATATTGCAAATTTTCACTGCATCACAATTTATTCCAAAATCATCCATTATATATTTTTATTGCAACCATTCATCAATTTGAAGGGGAATCTCTAAATTCAAATGGATTTTAACTGCAAACTGCATAATCAATTTATATCTTTGGTTTTGTGAGTTTTATTGAATCGATTTCAATTAACCGGGCGCATTTAGATTGTATCTACATTTTGCTTTACAAAGTTTGTTTTAATCATACAGAAATGAAATAGAGATAGATTACAGAAATTTCGGATTTCTATTTAAATGCAAGATTCCGTTTAATGCAATTTCAATTATTTATTCATGCAGCTTGAAATGTAAATACGAAGCTTTATGATATTAAAGTACAAAGGTGGTTGTTTTCTGGGAAATAAATAGGGAAAATGCCGTGGGGAAATTTTTGCTGCAATAAAATAAGAATTCTATCAATTTTATTCTACATATTTTCAGAACATGTTCTTTATACGTATTTAATTAAATATTTAAATTCTGGATTTTTATTAAGCAAAAAACAACTTAGATTTGTAACAAATATATATTCAATAATTGTGAATAATTAGAATAAATAGCCCCATACGACAGAGAGAGAGAGAGAGAGAGATATGATGATGACGAATTTATTTAAGCTTAATAAAGTAATATGTTTTGTGCTGAAATTGAAATTCCTGGAATGGAGAATAAAAGTTTCAATTATATTAAAAGTAATTTCAATGTTTTCTTTCTTATACTCGGAAAAATCATATACTATACTTCGAAAGCCATTAAAGTAATCCACTGAAACGTATTTATAAAAATATACTATTTCTCTTGAAGTAATAACATATAAGTATTATAGGAAAAATTGCAATATACGAAAGAATAATTTGAGGATATTTCCAGTTGAAAATAAATTAGTCTTCAAAGGTTAATTTCAAATATATAATGGGCTGTTGTTGAAAAAAAAAATTGAGGTCCATTAAATTGCTCGGAGTTAATTGCGAGGTTGATTATTTGTTTGAAAATACAATAAAATCCCGATGCTCGCTTCTCAATTTCCCAGTTGGAGTTTTAATCAATGTTGGTTGTATTCAAATAGAGTATTGAACAACATCATTACAACAATGGCAAATGCTCTTCGTTGTGTAATGCGGGAAAGGCATAGAAATAAATTTCTACTTCAAACTTTATTATTGTGAAACGCATTTTTATATTTTGTTTTAAATTAAAAAACAATAATAATTTATTTTGCTTCTCCGCTGGTAATAAGAATTATGATTGCAAATTACGTTACATGTTACATTAAAAAATAGTTTTATATGCATACCAAATAAATCATTGTTCCAATATTATATATTTTAATCATTTTTTGAAGTTGCTCTAATTTATTTTATACATATTTTATAGTTGAAGTATGCAAATAACTCAATTTCCCCAAAAATAAAAAAATAATCAATGGAGGGCAAATATCTAACCTAGAAAATACTTACAGCGACAAACTGTATTGTAGGTAAATGATCCAGGTGCATTCACCAGAAATAGTTTGATTTTCTTTTGTTGATGACGATGAAGGTGATTTCAATCAATTACTATATAAAAACAGGTTTGCCTACTAATTGTAAAATTTTTGAAATGCCAGAAAAGAGTTAAGAACTGTTTTTTATTTGATACACTGATCACCACAAAAATGTAGTTTATTATAATCATTTTATTGTTAATATTATTTAAATTAAATTAAACTAATAATAATTTTACTTGCCTGTACACAATTTTTGATTGATGCGTCGTGAGGCCCTGACTACTCAAATCCCCCGGTGCTCCTAAAAGCGATAATAGAGCAGGACAAAAGCGTTGCCATAAGAACGTAGTAAAGTGTGTATTTGAATGAACAGTATGAGGAAGTGTATTCACTAAAGTTAGCAAACACTCCAATAAAAAAATGGTAACATCACTGTTCTTTGGTAATCTGCAATAATAAATTTTAAAATGTGTAAATAGTAATTTCTTTGTTAATTTACGCTTTCATTTCCTCGAGTCTGCTGCATATATATTGCATTACAGGAATTGCTTCATTAAAACACGCTACAGCAGACGTCTTATTGTACACCATCTCTGCGCTACTTCCAGAATTTTTATGTTTCTGCTGTTGCTGTAAAATTTCCTGACATTCTTCATCTGAAATTAATTATTTCTTAATTTATTATTATTGAAATAGAGATACTAGAGAGCATACCTAGAAATGTGCAGAACGCTGTTAATGTTTGGCTAGCTGCGGCTTGTGCAGCAGCCCTTACTGGTTGTGTTCCATTTTCATATGCCTCACCACATCTGCTAATTAATAACATCACCAACCTTCCGTTTAATGCCCAACTGGCACCACATGCCATTGATAATACAATACGTAATATATGAACCTAAAAAATACAAAAGAAATAACGACAATTAAATTTTTTTAGTTTTTAAATTTAAAAAAAATATCGAACTATTCATTTGCTTCGAGATAAGAAAAGTAAGTAGGCTAATGAAATTATTTTGTCAGAAATATATGACTTTACTTTGAAGTTAGAAAAATTAATTTTGTAAAAATGCTCTGATTTACAAATATCGAATAGGCTCTTAGAAAGATATTGAACTGCGCTTAATTGTAATAAACAAGTTGGACAAACATAAAAGTAGAGGAATAGCGCTTAAATGGATTAAATTTTATTTAACAAATAGATTCCAATTCGTAAAATTTAATCATTAAAACTCTGAAATAGTGGCGCTACCGCAAGGTTCCGTGTTAGCATCCACCCTATATGAAACTTTTTGTCTCTAACTAAATAATCAGCTAATATAATATGATTTATTGACGACACAACGATTGTCCTTGAATCTGATGATTTTGATTCCCTTTGCATACAAACCAATGCAGTATTTAGCAAAATGAAAAAAAAAGGTTGAATTGAAGTTTAACGAGGGCAAAACGTGTATTCTGCAAAGAAACTTTAGAAATCATAATATTTTTACAACAGCTCTAGATAATAATACTTTGCTTCTATCGGAAAATGTACGTCTATTGGGAATTTATATTGAAAAATTATTAAAATGGAATGCTCATATTAACTACATAGGCAATAAGCTAAATTCGGTTCTGGCAGCTAGGCGTATTGCTTCGAAGGAATGTACCCGAGGTGCTCTACCGTCACTATATTTTAGCCACATTAATTCTCATTTGAAGTATGGAATATTACAAAAGGGTAAATAGAGAAGTGAACGTCTTAATCGCATATTTGTCAATTTAAAAAGAAAAGTATATAACAAAAATCGTACTGATCGGATCTCTGAATTTAAAACATCATAATTTCTTTGACACAAAAGGTGTGAAAATGTATACACTACCCTTATGTTTAAAATGTAGATGATACAATCATATCCTATTTAAAGAAGATCCTTAAGAACAATGTAAATACAGTAAATGAACTGACGAGCTCATTTGTGCTTTCAAATTTTCCCATTTTAACGACGAGAATATTCTCCTTTATTTTCTACTTGGAAATTTCGTGAATACAAAGTGAATATTGGAAACGTTAATTACATAAAATATTTAATAATAATCCTTTAGAACTTTAATTAAGTTTTAGTTTCCGTTTAATTAAAATTTCATTTTTTACCTGCGTGTCTTCGCATTGTGCTAGCATGGACGATGTTGCGTGTAATAGTTGTGCAGGAAGCCATAACGAATCGTCCTCGGGTTCTGATCCTGCTTGGAACCTTTCGTCTCGTATAATTTTCTGGAACAACAAATATGAGTGTGAGTGTGTTAGTGAAGGGTTAGATAGAGAAAATGTTATTATAAAAGGTTGGGCTTGGGATCTATAGCAGTTAGATTAGATTTTGGTGGGACATTTTCTTACTGTAAATCCTTTTCAGAAAGTATTGCAGCATAGAGGGAGGGATATAAGATAGGTTGAGGGTTTAGGATTATTTTTATGTGACAATGTAGAAATCTTTTAATATTAAAGTAGATGATATCACAATTTAGAAAAAGGCATTTGCTTAAAATCAGAAGTTCAATTTTTCATTTACCTAAAACTTTTTATAAATCATTTGAGCCATTTAATATATCTAAAGAGATTAGATTCTAAGTTTTGTCTTTAAAATTATAGAAAATGTATCATAATTTTAACATGGGCATTTAGTCGACCCGTAATAAACTTGCTAACCGACAAAACAACAGGAAAAATGCAACAGTCTAAATGCCATTTTTCAGTGTGGATAAATACTTTACCATTTGGACTTCCAAGGTTGTCATATATCGACACAATAGATGCGCCCTATGGCGTGTTTAGTTTACTAATTTACTATTTTTCTTTAGTTCTTCAGTTTATTAATTAAAATATATTTAAACTTTCATATGCCTACTGGGTGTTTATATGAAACAAAATCCAATTTAAATAGTTCCGGGTTTATTTTATTTACTACCCCTTTTCCCAAAAAGTTAAATGTATCCAAAAACAATAGGGACCAACTAAGCTTATTTAGTTAGAGTATATAATGCTTCTGAAAACACGCACAATAAAATCTAAATGGATACAAAATAACTTTATACATCCTATTTAATAATACACAAACTGCAGAATAGTTTGCGCATGTTGTGCCCTCAATTCTATTATCTCATATCCTAAAACAGAATAATCACAACTCTAGTTTAATATTTGATACAATTATTTCACTAAAATAAACCCGCAATGAGAGATTAGGATGGCAATTTACATCGACTAATCCCTATTTATAAAATTATTAAATTATTTTTGAAGTTTAGTTGACTTCATCAAAATTTCCGTTACAATTTCATCCCTCAAATAGTTTTGGGAATTTAATAAACTCAAAAAGTAGTAAACAAAATTTGTCTCGAGTGCTGTTACAGAAACCACTTTTGATAGTTCCCAAACAACTTTAATAAGAAAAATCTTTTCATCTATCGACTCTATATTTCCCAAGTGGAAAAATTAAATTACGAGATGCTTTGAATTATTTCAAACTCAGAACTTAATTTTATTTAATTGTTTCGAAGTTTTGATCGATATGCGCAATTTGTTTGTGGAGATACAAATTTAAAGAAGGCGTGATTGCCTTTTGATATGTGGGAACACTAAAAGTACAAAAGGTGTGTGCACAAATCCAACACACGTATGATAAATGGATTGTAAAATTTAAAACAGAAAAATAAAGTCATAAATTATTTGGAGGGGTGAAAAGCTGTCAACACTTATGGTTTTCTATTTGTTTAACGAAAATACATATAAAAACCACTGAGTTGAGTGCTCTTATTACCTTGTTTAGACCTATAAATTTTAGTTTCGAGCTTAATGGTGTCAGGAAATTTAATTAAAATTAAAAAATAATAATAAACTAACATAATAAAGCTTCAAGATTTAATTTTGTTCCAAATGTTAAGTGCAATGCTAGATTTGTATTTAGTGATGCAAAATTGTGTGTTAAAACAATGGGGATGTTTTAATTACAAGATTACGTTGATTATAGTTTCGTTATTGTTTAAGTTTGTAGTAGCATAAATAGTATGGACCAGAAAATTTTTGAAAATTAATTCTAAGAGAAAATTTCAGAAACTAATAAGGTTAAAACTCAAATCAAAGTCGTTATAATAAAACCTTTGATAAAAATAAATAAATCGATAAGCATGCATCTTGTTACTTTAACGCGCAAACCTACAAAGGAAATTCTCAATGTATTTTAGTTGGTGTTATAGCTTCATTTTAAGTACTGGCTTAATATTGATTTACATAGGGTTAGTAATTGCGCTCTCGAACTCCTTGCATATAAAAAGAAAAAAATCCTCCAGATATTTTCTTCCTTTGAAATGTAGTTTATTTCTCCCCGAGAAAAATATTCCTGCAGATATCATTTATATCCTCACACCTTCTAAATGCATTCACAAATACTCCTCAAATAAGAAATTCTGAAAAGGTACAAACAAGAAAACCTCCCACACATAAAGATATTAAATGAATTCTTTGAAATATCAACTCCTGCAAATACGAGCAGGAAAAAGCTTATAAACAACCTCGTTTGCGTGTTGGGTTAAAAAGGAAATACCACTTTTATCCAGGTTAATTATTGTCATATTATTTCACTTCATTTTCATGATACATATATCTAATTTAGACGATAATTTGAAGATATTATATGGGATCTTAATTATTATTATTTTAATATTGAATACATCAATTCTATTAAATACTAGAAGAAGGAGGGGAAATTAATTTCAATACAATATTGACAAGAATATTAATTTCCTTCTAATATAATTAATTTCGAAGATATTATATAAAAATTCCTTAGGGAGGCATCCCATCTGTGATGCGCAATATGACGTATCGTATTAAAGTTCATCAACGCATGAATAAAAAAAGTATCTTGACGAATGTGAATTTTGAAATGTATTTTAATTTCCACCACAAATTATATTTCTTTTTGATATTTGCCGCTTTTCAAAATAACTAAGTCTTTCAATTGTATTTTAAAACAAGAAAAAAGTTTGTGAGTACATTTCCTTCCTGTAAAAAACTGGAGACCACAAAAATTTCTGCAGATATTTCATTTCATTCCAACCTTTCAAATACACACCAACGAACGATATAAAAACATTTTTATTTACACAAGTATCAAGTACTAAAAGAAATATAACTACATCAGACCCGTTTTTATTTGTGGCGAAAAAGGTTACTTTAAATAAACAAACACAAAATTATTTAATTAACTTACAAAATGCTTATTTGCATGAAGCAGTGGAAAGAGTTTAAACTCGTTTTACACATTTTTTTTAATTAAAATTTATTAACATTTAGGATGTTCTAAAATAAAAAAAAATAAAAAATCAGAATTTCAACATTAAATATGAGAAATTCCACGCCAAATTTTAGATATTTGTCATGGGGCAAGTGCATACATGGCATACATTTGTATTCCTCTGGAAATTTTCTCAGAATTACTTATTTAGATGTTATTTTAGACTATTTTTTAATTTTTAACCTCAATCGTTTTATACCATATTAGAATCTAAAACTCTAGAAACTATTTCGTATTATCATGGTGACAAATTGCTAAAGCTTGTCATGGAATTGCTCATATATAAATTGGACTTTGTTCTGTGGGTTCTGAGAATTTGAGTATGGTCAATCCCACTCATATAGCAAATAATGTCACTTATTGTTTAATTAATTAATAAATATGGTCATATTTTGAATTAATTTAATAGGTACTATTTCTGATGAATCATACAAAATGCTTTTAAAGATTGCACTGTAAATAATGTAATACAATATATGAACATTTTTCGTGTAAGCATTTCACAAACAAAAGAAGATTCAGGTTACGCAACACACTATACTATTTATTACTTTATGTGCTTAAAAGTAAGTTTTACACTAAATAGGTACTTAAATTTAATTGAAAGCTTAATTTAATGTTTGAATTAAAGATTTTATTTCTTAGATTCCATGAAATTTTATTTATTATTGTGGTGATTTATTGGTTTGATTTATTATTGCAGCATTCAGTGTTATATTATAGGATTGTCGGTAGTTAATATCTTTGGGTTTTAGTTGCTATCAATTTATTTCAATTTGTACTAATGCCGTCTATAAAAACCCTCCACTAAGGAAGCAATCTGGCTATATATTACAATCTCCTGAACGACAGAGTTTATTACAGCAAGGAATACCCATTGAATCACATCCCTAACAAAGCGAATAGAGAAATACGTCAGGATTGAAATCAACAAGCATATAACTTTGTGGTAATAAATGGGAAATAGTGTTTATTACTTTAATCAAACAAATATATTTTATTACAAAACTAAATAATATATCGGGACTGTGTGAGAGTAAATAAAAATATAAATGAGACAGACAATAATACTTCTTTATAATAAAAATGGCTTCAATAGGAACAAAATTCAATTTAACTTTAATAAATAGAGAAGTTTTGGAATGTCAATGTTTTCATTTTTTTTTCTGTTTTGTAAATTTTATCGGAATTTATAAATATAAATAACTTGCGATGATATTGATGTGTAATTTGAACTTAATAATGATTTTCATTTCAATCTCTTGAAGTGAAGGATGATTAATTATAGATAAATATAAATATCTGTAAATGATATCGATATTATAAGATAATTAATCAGTTTTTTTATGGGAAATGAAAGAAGAATGAGCGAATGTAAAAAAAATACAAAATCATTTTTTGAAAATAAAAATCAGCAGAAACTCTATACATTTAGCTCGACCAAAATTAAAGTAATAATTAAACTATAATCTAGCAATGAAGACTAAATAGGCTAAGAGTTAATGTACATCTTTGATTCAGAATCTGATATATTTTTGACGTATTTGAGATAGTCTTAAGAACTCACGCTTTTGAATTCATACAAATTAAGGGTTGTTTTGTTGAAAACTTCATCAAAATTAAGTGGCACAACGGAAATACTATGTGAGAACTTGTTTGTTTAATATCAAAACATCAAATGATCAAGATTTGGCTATTTTGCTAATACATAGATCTAATTTAAAGTTTTCCCACGATTATACGCAAAATGTATCAATATGGAGATGAAAAATTTATAATATCTAAAGAAATGAACTATTATATTAAAAAAATTGTAAATATATATATATACATTGCGATTTTTTCAAACCCCCTCATAAGTTATATAAAAATTTATTATTTATTACAAAAATGCCATTAAATTGCCATTGATTGTATTTTTATTGAGAGGATATAAAAAAACTTTCCCTTTTCTTGTTTATTTAGTTCACCCTCCCACAAAAGCAAATTTTGTATATTGTGTTACGTGTACGCTCTTATATGTAAATTCCCTTCGTTCCGAATTTAAAATTCCTTCGTGTTTCCAAACAATACCAATATAAAGAGAAGTGTATGTGGATTTAATAAACCGTTCAAATATTTTCCACATTCCCACCATTCGTCCGATACGCGGTCCGGACCATTATATGATGAAAAATTGTGCAATCACTTTATACCCAGGAAATAAAATTTTAATTATCCCAGCAAATATTTACGTTCATCCCATAGATTCAACATGACATGTTAAATAAATGTTTTAATGGAAAATTGTGTTCTATTTTAACAGTATGACAAAATTTAATAAATAGAAAAAAATACTTGTTTCGAAGCTTTATCATATCAATATTTCTTCAATACAACTTGAATTAATAAGGCAATTAATTAAAAATGAGAATCTTATATTACAAAAAAGTTCGTCAAATTTGAATTTAAAAATAGTGAAAATAAAATATTTGAATACTGTTTGATTTATTCCTTTATTTTTATAATAATTTTGCAAACCTTCAATAAACTACAAAATCTTTGCTTGCATTAATTAAATTTTCGACATCAAATTACTTATTTATTAAATCTACAATTAAAAAAAATCTCCATTCAAAAACTTCCCCCATTAAGAATTGCTCCTTTTCTGCCCCAATCTCCTTTACAAAGCACATTAAAATTATGTAAAACTTTCCAACACAATCCATAATCAAACTCCTTAATGAGTTCCCCTTCCAGATTTATGAATATTATATTTTAGCATTTAAATCCGCAATAACTTCCCACGAATAATTCCAATAAGTTATTGATTTCCTACCTCCGAACCTAGTTTAACACAATTACAACAAACATCGCATAAATTAAAGCTTAAAATGGTTTACACTTCATTAGAGAGAAAATTGCGTTCGACTGATGTGACGAAACGTTCGAATTAAATGCTCAATTTGTGGAAATAAATAACGAACTTTGGTGAATGGTTAATTATTTCTTTTTTTTATGAAATATTGATTTAGGCAGAGGGAGGGCTTTTCGACTCATGAATAATAAAATTGGAATCGTTTCGTGAATCCCTTAGTAAGCTAGTTTTAAGGATTAGCTTGTTATATATCCAGAACATAATCGGTGTTGTAATGGAAATGTTAGTATGGATAAAAGCTATGTTATATTATATTATTAATTACTATATATTGTAATTAAATTTCACATTATTGGATTTTACACGTTACTATTTTGAATTATGAAAAGCAACCAATGAAATGAAGGAAATAATTATAAATCGGCGGGTTTAAAAAGAAAAGAACCAACTCACCAATGTGAATTTTTTAATCAACTTTCACAAAGCTTTTCAAAAAGTTCAATAAAGTACATCATTTCGAATGTGCTTAGAGAAATGTGCACTATTAGGATTATGTTCCCAAAAGGGAACATTATGTTAAAATCATCTTTGTGTTTTCGCTCGACAATATATCATAGATAGGAATGTAGAAACCAAAATTAAACAAAACAGAAAGCCTCATCTCTTAATAAATGTCGTATGTTTAACGTACTTTTTAAATAAATCACCTTGTTATCTAGAAATAATTACTACAAAATTTTATATTTTATTTTAACAAGTAATAGTTATTAACAAAATTAGTTTTTATTTCGAGTGCATTAATGAAGCATGAAATAATATTTTTGTAAATGAGCTTGCACTTTGAAAAAATATTTTTATTAACATAGCAAAGAAAACGAAAACACTCTGTGAAAAGCATTTGTCCAGAAAAGTACCATTCTCAGTGCTCACAACCCTGTTGTCATAAACGTTTACTAGGAGGAGTTCAAAAAATATTTCAACGAATTATAAAATTCTGGAGGTTTCTTTCGCTTTATTATAAATTAAAACTTCTTCAGGGCTGAGGAATACAAAATAATCAAAATCAACAAAGATTACCATAAAATATCTTGTTGATTAATTTTGCTGATTTGACTACGGTGTTGGATTATACTGCAAAAAAAATTACTTTGGTCCATTCTTCTTCTTCTTATGGTGCCTGTCCGTTTCGGACGTTAACGATCATCATAGCTATTCGAACTTGTAATAAAATAACAATTATGAACATGTATGCAATATAGAGAATGTTTACTAATAATTTCTATTTATAATTAACATATATAGATTCTATATAACTAAAAAATAAATATACACTTTTAAATAAAATATAAATTGTCCTTTATGCATTGTGTTTATTGATTATATAATATTTACATAAAATTATGAATTTATTTTTCAATACTTTTAGCTTTTAATAATTCACGAAATGTAATAAAAAAAGACGGAAAATGGCTAGTCTTACAGTCGATAAAGCAGAATATAATTACTTTTGTATTACATATCTACAATAATGTTGTCAAAAATTATATGGTTCATCCTGAAACCGACGAGGCGCTAATTTGTTTGAATTTTTTAGGAAAGTTGCCCTTATTATAAATTTATATAAATTGTAACTGTAACCGATATCCCCTAAACATTAAAATAAAATTCTTCTTTTTACTAATTCATTTGCAGACAAATTAGAATAAAGACATTTTAAGCGACAACATTTTCTAATGACGTCAATGTATAAATTCCAAGAAAATACATCCCTCAATGCACTTATTTATAAAATAAAGATTTTAAATTGAAACCTCCAAATCAGCATATTTTAAAACATGTTTTCCCAGGCTGCTTAAAATAAGATTACTATACTATAGGTATAATAAAACAAAATACATTATTGTATTAGTTTGAAACAAATAACAAAAGCAAACCCTCCATACTATTCAGTTCAAACAATTCAATACTTAAGATATTGGACTTCTAAGTCCAGCTTTAACTAGAAACTAATGAACTGGATTTTCCCAGATAACATTATTTCAACATCATTAACTCCCTTTACATTAATAGAACTAATTCAGAATTGCTCTATATTATATCAGGAAGCTTTCCTTTGAAATCCTCATATTATAAATATTAAAACACATCTTACTTCTTTTATAAAATGGAAGTAGAATTTCCTGATACAAAACAACTCAACCTCCTTCAGAAACCGAGCAGCAAATGGTGATTTATCATGCAAAGTATAAATCCATTTATTCATCATGACTCACATAAATGTATCCTTTAAAAAAACGTATTACTTGGGGTAAACGAGCCGTGCGAAATACAATCGATTTAAATGCGCCTAGCTCGCTTACGTGCTTCTGTTGCGAAATTCTGATCAAATGACTTCGAAGTATTCTTTTTTTAGAGGGTAGGTGCGATATCTCCAACAAACGGGATTTATAGAGGTTGTTTATGTACGCCTTAAAAGCACCAAACAAAAGGATGTAGTCTGTTCCTTGTAGGAAGGCGTACACCACTTATGACTTTTTTCAATGTTCAGCGAATATGGGGTTGTTGGTAAAGTAGGTTACCACATTCTCTTTAGTATGAGAAGATGAAAATACATAGTATTATAATATAATTTTCTGTGTTTGAATTAAATTGAAATTGGTTTAAAAGGGATGGCTCTTTGTGTATGATTTATTGGATGTAAAAATTTTATGGTTTGTACATTCGGGACTTGCACCTACAAGAATTCAGTTTATTTAGGTCGTAAAATTCGGATAGGAGTATATGGCTGCATAAAATAGATACTTGTGTCGCGTTGGTAAGTGGTCATGATTTTTTGAATATTACATTTTATATACTTAGGAGATAAAATAAATAGTAAGTATATAAGTTTTTCACATCTGTTTATATAAATATAAGTTGTAGACGTGTTAAAAATGTAAAAACTAAAATTGTGATGTTCATATGTCCATAAGTGCTATCTTCGATAAAAGGTGCAATTTTTCAAAAGAAAATTTTGAACAGTTTTGAAGTAAATTGGAAACGTAATTTATGTATAAGTCACACGCGATATTGGTTTTATAAGGATGAGATATAAAAATGTTCAATCTAAAGCCTGGTTTATATAGTTCAATTTCATGGATTAATTTAATTAAATCAATCAAATCGAACATTCTTGTATAATCAAATTGCATGAAATTCAAAATGGTACCAAATAAAATTTTGGTACACTTAAATGGTTCAATTATTTAATAAATTTTTTAAATTTAAAATTGTTGATTAAATAGTAATAATCCAAATAATTACTGTTCATCTTATTTAAACTTTAGAGAATAATCAAAAAATATAAAAATGAAACATGTAAGTAAATGCAAATTTAACTAATTTGATTACAAAAATATTCTTTCGTGGCTTAATGTTTATTTTTTATTGTAATTTTTGTAATTTTTTTTGTGTAATCAATATTGAAACAAAAGTGCAAGATCTTGTAAACTGTTACTCTAACAAAATTCTTATGTACCATGTAAAGTGAATTTGTGGATGTGGATGTAATTTTAAATAAACTATCTCGTGTGCGAGGGTAGAAATTTAAATTATATTCCGTTTGGGAAGGAATTCAGGAGAATAACAAGATCCGTCTGACAGGAAACAAACTTGGATGTCATGCTGAATCCAATTTAAAGTATTTTAGATATAGGTTTCTATTAGACTATACCATCCATTCGTTAAAAGACACTGTCAATTTTAATCGGGCAATGGTATACTCAAAGCAAATAAAAACTCGTAATCCTCTTGCACCTACCTTGTAGTGCTATTAATTTTCTGTTTCAAAAGAAAGTGTATAGGTATAATGATACTTATATGTGTATGAGCCTTAAAATTAAATTCTAGTCTCTTTACTACTTTTCCTTAATAAAACCAGTAATTTAACTTTCAAATGATTGATACAACTCATATATTATAAGTTTTGTAACTTAGTTCAACCAATTTCTAATTTTGCTTTTTTTGCGTCATATAGAGATAAAAATTTTTCACAAAGTCAAATCGAAATAAAACACATTAAGTATTTAACATCCAATAATCTGAGAATATTCAATCAAAATATGAACTTGAGCAAATATTATTTTTAATTGGCAGTCAACCAAAATGAATATATCAATCTATTATTCTTTTTCATTAAGAGGCAATTAATATGAGATATTTGCAATATTATAATTATGGCAAAAAACATTAATGAAATGTTGACAGAGATCAGCAGGTAAGAAAAGTTTGTATTTCGTTGTAGATGATTACATATTTGGAAATGCTGATTTTCCTGCACTCAAAATATAGTTAGTGAAATGATTGACTTTGCGGACTTCAAAATTACGATCTTTCAAAAATTTATATAAATATTTTCTAAGAAATTGGTAAGAATTTTTGCTTTTGAATAAAAATTTTCTTGAATGGCAGGTACTTAAATCCAGATATTGGTATTTCCGTAGACATTTAATTTGCAAAGCAATTTCAGTTCGATTTAAACCATTCGCCTTAAATGGGAGTTACTTTCCTATTTAAACTTTTTATAAATTTTTATGCAAATACGTCTCCTTCAAAATCCTCAGCTTATATTGGAATTTTTGCGCTTGGAAGTACTTTAAAATTAATTTGTACATACAATTTCCCCAGACACAAAAGCCGAAAATAATTTAAATTCCATTTTCATGTTAATTTAATTGACCCGAATTACATTATTTTCATACGGCGAATATAGAAATATTTTCCGGCGAATTTCATTATTTTCTAATTGGCCAGATCTAATCTGGTCGAGCAAAAATGGAAGTAAAACAGCGATTTATATTCTTGAGTAGAACTTAATTAAAGAAGATTCCAGGACTTCATTAAATCGAAACACACAAAATCCTTCCAAATCTTTTTCCAACATTCTTATGTAAATACAATTAAACATTTATTATAAACGTGTTTCCATTTATAGAAGAAAATCGTGATAAAATATTAATTTGCAATTTAAAAATAAATTCATGGCCGTTATGGAAACGCAAGGAAAATAATAAAATCATGTTGAATAAATGAGGGAAAATAACGAATGGAAATTTAACAAGAAGTTGGGGACGGTATGGAAACGCATTTGTTTACATTTTCTTTGGCTATTCTTGGCTTGCAAACCGAGTTTTATTGCAGGTAATATAAAACTGTTTACCTTTCAAGTTCTTATATCAAGGGAATTGAAACCGCATGGAAACAACCCTAGAAAATTATTTTCAATGTAATTTTCAATGATCCTCTTGGGTGTATTTTATATCTAGCTAATAATGTACTTGGATATCATTAATAAATAAAGTATTGTCTCTGCACTACTAATTGTAGCAAAATATTTCTGAACCATAGAAGTAAAAGAACCAATAATTGTTTACTAAAACAACATGAATATAATTATACATGTTATATATTTGAAATTATGTATTGAATTAAAATGATTAAAAATTAAATAAATGGAAACTTAATATGATTATTGTTAAAATTAAAAAACTTGATTAAATATTTTATTTAGTTTAATCTGTAATGGGAGGAAATTATAAAACTTTAAAACGAAAACTTTTTCTAATTTTATAAAGAAATTAATTTAATAAGAAATGCAATAAGAAATAATTTTCATTAAAATGTTGTTGCATGAAAAGAATTTCCCTTGCAAGAGTTTTAATGAAAATTCTTTCATTTTGCTTCGTCCGCTTGATTATTGATCAACTTCCAATCATTAAAAAATAAAAAAATAAAGAAAACTCGTTTTTCTTAAAAAACGAAACTTTATCTAAAATAAATTTCCTTGAATGAAAATTAGTTCGCTGGGAATAAAATACTGCAAGGAAACGGTGGATGTGGCAATGCAGCTGTGAAAAGTAATTACTACAAGAGGGGGTCGATTTCCTAACGCGGTGAATTAGTCACCATTTTACCCTTCACTTACATTATCTCGAATACGTACAATTCACCCTTCATTTCACCACGAACCGGAGCATATTAAATTTACTTCTTGGATATAAGATTTCTTTCATAAATAATTTAATATGGCATAACGGCAGTGCAAAACCAAAACACGAAGAAAACGAATACAAAAAATTGAAATCGATGAAAATTCGCACAGTTTTGTATTGGAATGGAAAAGTGAAGTCAATAATGTAAGCAGGCGAGACGTTTTCCTTTCTTATAAAAATATGAAGGCAGTTTATTTCTGCATATTTTCTTGTGTTATTCGCCGTTCTCCAATAAAAGAATATATTGAAAGGAGTAAAAAATTCGAATATTGATTTCAAATATGAATAAATGCACGAAATTAGTTTTTGATTGTTTAGGCTTTTAGAATGGAGTGAAATAATTATTTTTGAAAATAAGCACTCAAAATTATTATTTAATTAAGTAATAAAAATAAATTTCAATGTCGTAACATGCGTAACATTTTTCTGAAATATTTAATTTTATTATTTTATTTTTACTTACCTTACGATATGTCGACAGAGTATGTAACTATATCAATTATGACATTTAAAGTCAATTTTATTTGCAATCAAAAGAAGGAATTTTACAAAAAATATTGATTTCGTACGCGCTTTGCGACAAATGTTTATTTAGGACATAAAAATAAATAATATGTTAAATAAATATGGATAGAATAAAAAAGTTGCAAAAACTAAACAAAAATAAATAATGTTATTTTTACGAATCAGATTATTATTTTTCATGCAATTAAGCTTATGTAGGATAAACAAGCCAGTGACGGCCATTAGCCCAGTGTACGCCACTTTTTCAAAAAGCTGTTATTTATCAAATATTTCGTTTAAAAAATTAAAAATAGTAAATGAAATAGAATAGCCCTTTAGAATTCCAGCACCTACTGTAAACACTGTCTAACACAGTAATAGAAAGTTAGCCATTAAATAAATGATATAGTTAATGTTCGAAAAGCATCCTCACTTAAGTGTATTCATTAGGCACTTACTAGTATATATTATATCGACGTCATCATATATATATAATTATAATTGATATTGATTATATTTGGAACCGACCAGCTGTTATTTTAGATAAAGGGCAAAAGCAAACAAGTTTATTCCAAAGATTTTTCATAGTATCTTTTAAATGAGAAATAAACAACGTTCTAAGCAATCTCATTACTTTCCCTCTGTTTCCAAACTTAATAAGATTTAAAACATCTTACAGCTTTAAAAATAAACACCTTAAAAGGGCTTTAATTCCCGACAAAATCAACTCGCTCATCTTTCTGTGCATCTTACAAACCAATTTATTATTCCAGCAAACAGTATAACTGTAAGTGTTCGTTGAGTTCATATATTTTTTATCTGCAGCACTTTCCTCATTAAATTTATTCTTCCAGCGTCATTTTATTTTCCAGGGTATTGCCTCCTGGCTGTATTACAAATGAGAAGATAAGCCAGTCCCTTTGAAACATTTCCAAGCAATGTGCATTGTATTGAATAAATCAGTTAAAATGTTTATTCTTGTCTCGTAGGACGGCTTCATCATATTCCACGGTTTTTCACTTTTTTACCAGCTTCGCTGTAAACGTAATGTTTTAGGTCAACAGTCGGTTGGAAACAAAACTGTGCATTTTTCTTTTAAACAGATTGTTTTGAAAAATTGCTTCATTTACACCCTCTTTTGGTAATAATAATAATAAGGATATTAAATGTACACGAAACGTAACCTTTCTTTATTACCCCATTTAGTTCCCCTTTTAAGTGTATTAATGGCATTCTTTCTCCTGGCACAAACAGGACAAAGTTTTTTACAAGGAGTGAAAGTTATGTTGAAAAAGTTTTAATTTTACGAGACAAATTGAGCTTTTTTTCTTAGAACTAGTTGTCGGAACGGATGAATAATACATAAATGAAACAGACGATGGTGTAATTTAAACAAAGGAAATTTAAGTTGAAGAATTTTTATGTACATTTAATGGCAATTGGATTTTTAAAGTTTTGTTGATTTTTTCTTTTTTAATAGTTAGGAATACACTTTGATAATTTATCTTTTCTACAAAAAAAATATAGTGTCTTTTGTATTTTTCAGACAAAAACTTTTTACAGCCCTGAAAAGAAATTTATTGCCGTTAAGGGTGTTGAACCATAAGGAACTTTTATTAAAGGCTTTGTAATGATGCAGCTGACTGCAAGTTGTAATACAAAAAAAACTTGCGGAAAGTATGATGTATAAAAACTATGAGAGTTGTAAAGATTCGGCAAGATTAGAGAAAATTGACGAGGAAATGTGGTGATAATGTTACTTAGAAGAAAAAAAAAGAACACGGGATATTGACAGCAATAAAGGATTATTCCTGAAACATTTATATAACGCTGTAATTCATTATACAGAATGATACAAGCAAACAATTTGAATTACCTGAATATATAAATAAAGATATATATGTATGATTAATGTACACATTACTTTGCAAAATTAATTATTTTATAATTAGCAGTAAAATGTAAGAGCTTTTGATTATAATTTCAATTTATATAAATATAATATAATAAAGCATATTATGTTTTTTGTAATTATTGTGTAAGCAAATTAAAAAGAAAATGAGAATTGATTGTATTAATAAAAATCTTGAACGCAACTTACATTGATGACTGAAAGAAAAACGTTTCCCACGAAATGAGAAAAAAATAAATGTAAATGATAAGATTATCGACTTTAACCTCTTTCTAAAGGAAGTTTCTATAATTTTCAATGAAATTATAAATATTAAAAATAATATATGGGAAATGGTTAAGTATTTTGTGAATTTATCTGCACCAACAAAATTGCAATATTATATAAATCCAGATAAATTATATTTTTGGCTTCGATATCATGGTATCGAATTTTAATCTAACAAAAAGTTAGACATTTAAATATAGAAATTGGATCAATTCGCATGTATCTATAATAAGAACAAAGTTTCGATTGGTTATTCTACTCATTGTGTTGGAAAAGGGGATTTTCATATTTTATGTGGGAGCTTTTATGATTAATCTAGAGGTATAAGTGCAGACGGAAGTTTTTGTTTAATTTATTTCTCTTTTTATATTGTATTTTTAGACAATGATTAAATGTAAAGACGGACGAGGTTAATAAAAATTGCAAGAGGTACGAGGATAAAAGCGAAATAAAGGCAGGAAACTTTCATGAAGATATAGAAAGCGAAACCGTAATGTATTTATGAGAAAAGAAATCTTATTTAAGTTTTCTCGGGAACGTTTTTCTTTCCTAAACAGATATAAATCAAAATGAATAAAATTATTTGAAGCAGTACAAAATTTAATAATTTGTGAGCAAATCTGCATTGATTCATTTAGCATTAAATGTTGGAGTTTATATCAATTTTCAATCAACTTTTTTAAAACTTTTGGATTTTTCATTAATTCTTAAGCGATTTTCCAATGAATTTCTATTATTATTCAAAATATTTTTATGATTTTTTTAAATTTTCAAACAACTTTTCGTATTGTTATGTTAACTTTGTTATTTTTGTTATAAATTTAAGTGAATTTCATCGTATTCCGTAATTTCCGAAATGCAATTTTTTATAAAATTTTTATATTTAGGCATTAAGGAAGGCCGATTCTATAAGGCAAGATGGTAATTATTGAAATATTGAAATTTAGTAGAAAACAAGATGAAATACATTCGCTCTAAATTAAATTAAAGATGGGTGAGTGTCAGAAACAAGGGAAACGTCGGCATCGAAAAGTTGAATTCGAATTGTCGCCTTTGTATTAAACTATTGATAGCCCAACATTATCTGTGTTTATTTTTCTTGAAAGGTTGAAATAAATAATAACGAAGAGGAGACAGAAGGAGAGCAAAGTTTAGCAAACCAATTAGGGTGCCAAATAATTGTATACCCAATATAAACGTGAAAATTATATTTTGGCGTGTTTAGAAACTTCGCAGTTAATATAGCATGTAATAAAATTCAAGGTCCTTGGATTAAACAAAGATATAACTGGAGTACCTCCGAGATTAACAACAAAGTGTTAGTAAGTTTCGTAGCGAGTTCCATCCAAGTATGAAATAATTAACTGAATTATTAACAAGAGATACTTTTTGCCACCTATTAAAACTTGCAACAAGAAAATTTTTGCTTCAAGTTAAATATTGACATGGAGGAGGGGTTGATTTAAAATTTTTTTTTGCAAAATAAGAAACTTGATGAGGATTAATAATTTCTTATGATCTCTTTTTGGTTCTTTTAAGATCGATGAAAGGGTAAATTTATTAAAAGATTTTTTTTTGCCTGAAAACCATATGGTGCTACTTACATTTAATCCATTCAACCCCAACGTGACCAGTTTACTCTTCTTACTTTCCAAACACAATTTCACTGGAAGAAAACATGCCGATCTAAGCTCATGTGAAGGTGTCCTCATCAAACTGTGTTGCGAGCATAACAAATCTATAAACAATTAATAAGATATTGAGTTTTTTATAGAAATTTTTTATTTATTTGTTTTTGATTAGCTTACCATTTGCTTCTTGAGCACTGGTCTTGATGGTGTTTGATTTTGAACCACCGCATTCTTTCGCAATACTCAATAGTATATCTTCCATTCTCGCACACGCTTATTGCACCGACATAGTCACGATACTAAAACCGCAATAGGAAACAGTTTGAAATGAGCATGACCGGTGGAAAATCAATAAAATGGAGTTTTCACGTTGGCAAGCAACAAGTGGCTAAAGAAAAATAATATTTCATATCATAAAATGCAAAAATAACACTTTATTTTAATATAATATCAACTGCTCTTTCTGCTTTGTTTAATTAACACTTAAAAAATAAACCACAAACAAAATTATCACTCTATACATTGATAAAACTTCTTGGAATATTTGGGAATGTCACTAGATAGCGCTATAGTACAATTCTATAGGATTCTAGATTTCAAAAGCTTTAAGAAAACTTTTATTCACTTAATTGATTTTCTAAGTAAGCATCTGGTTCGTTTTTCTTTTTTGAAATTTTTCTTTTCCACAAGTAATTTTGTTTATGGAAATGTGGTGAGAAGTTAACATGTACAATGAAATATTAATAAATTGTTAGGGTAAAAGGGTAGATGGAGATTTATTGTTGTAACAAAAAAAATGTACATAGGGTGCCTCGTATCAACACCTACACAGAGCAATTTGTGATACTACTTCAAATTTTGAACAAAAATGATCTGGTCATCATGGATCGTTATCGAGCTACGTATATCACTATTTCTTTTGTACTGACTATTGCTTAATAACTGAAAATTGAAATTAGATAGAGAGAATCGGTTTGCAATATTCGATAGAGCATAAAATTTGCTATTAAACATATTTCCTACATTAATTTGTTTATACAAATAAATAGTAGAGATCATTGGCATATTATAATTTCACTTTTGCAAAAATTTATTTTTTATGTATCGAATTTTTGAATACAATTTATTAATAAATGTGAATGAAATAATAAATTTAAAGGTTTTTACATTCATTAATAATTAATGAAAAAAATAATTAATAGTAGCAGAATATCGCTGTTGTTCGTTTTTAAATAATATAACTGACAATTTTCGTTCGACGACTGCTTTTAGGTCTTCAGTAAAGATCTAAAACTCTTCTGCTCCTTTTCTTACATTTCACGTCGCATGTTTTTCAGGTGATAGTTTCATATTACTATCTATAAAATCAAGGCGCTTTAATGTAAGTAACAGTTCTTTGATTAAAATTGATTAACGTTTCTGAAAACTAAACCTTAAACAAGACTCAATGAAAGTAGCACCACCTGGAGCAGACCTTTATGCCGGATTTTCTACAGACTCCAGATCTTTTCCATCTCTTTAGTTTCATCCCTATATTCCACATAGCAGATGATTTCCTAACCACTGTTGGACTTGCAAGTACAATTTGAATGAGTGCTGTCTTGCTGAGCTTTTAGTAGCGAATAGAAGAAAGATAAAACTTGGGCTTGGTTGTTGATTTATAGAAATTAAATTTCTGTTGAAGTTTATTTGAGTGAAAGGAGCAGGGTGTAGTACTAGGAACTAATATCTTTTGTTACAATTCCTAGATTAAAAAAAGTCGGTGTAATGAGATAAACATCTTCCCCAACAACGGTAACTATAGGATGTTTTATGATTTTTTCAATAACACTCCGTATAATGGGGTCACTCGTGTTTTAATTCTTTCAATTGCCTTTTATTTTGCGACTTAAAATTTGTTCCTCGCAATATATCACGCTTCTTTCACTCAAAGAAATTTTAACACATATCGAAATTCAACTTTTGCAAAGTCAACAACCAACACCAAGCTTGATCTTTCTTACCCTGCCCCCAGTAAAATCTCAGCGAAACAAAATTTATTCAAAGTATTCTCGCAAATCCAACAGTGGCTCGTTAAGAAAATACTACCTAAAATATGTAGATGAAAGCGAAGAGATCAAGTGAAGTCGATAAACACATTTCAGCCTCTAGCTCCTAAAGTGGTGATTACTATTGTTTGTCGGTGTAATATTGAGTGTGTAGGTAAGTGTGATTGCAAGAAAGCACAAAATACAATATAATATCTATTGGCAGCTGAACAACTTTTTAACTTTTTAATGGTATGACTTTTGGATGTTTGATATTACTTTAGACATACATACATATTACATTTTTTGTATTTAAATAAAGGCTAATTCCGTCCGAAAGTGTCTAGGTCACCCAGGTGAAGTCTGGATTTCGTCAGTTTTCCTTTTCACCCCGAGCATCTACAAGGAAAAACCTTCGAAAAAATTACAGCTTCAAACCTATAGCGGTTGGAAAGGTCTAATTGAGTTGTAAATATAATCTACTTTCGTAGGAAAAACAAAAATTTCTGGATTCGAATAAGCTTGCCAACCGTATGCGCATTTTGAGCTCACTTAAACCTTTCCAGCTGTTAGAAGTTGTCATTACACACAAAATGAAAGAAATTTCGACATATTCTGATTTTACGAAAAATTTTACACAGAAAACATACATTTTAATCTTATCTTTAAAAAGTAAACAATTTTTTGCGCCAAAATACTATTTTTTGAAAATTGGCCAAAAAATTTTGACTTTTTTGTGCCAATAATTACGAGAATCTACTTTTTTGGTAACCCAAATTGGTAAAAAGGAAAAAGAACGAAACCCAAACCGAGACGTTTTCGCGCGGTATTAGCCATTTATAACTTTTAATTTTAAAATGTTCTTTGTTGTTTTATACATATATTGCAATAATTTAAAATTAAGTTTATGTATGTAAATTTCCTTTCATAATTTTACTTATAAAAATATAAAAACAAAGTACGGTAGTTACATTAAATTAAAAGATTTGCTAACATCAGGGTTTTTAAAGATTTATATAACATGCGCGCTATCATTTATATAGCTCGGGCCATAATATGCTGCCATCTCTGTACAAAACCGCATTACAGAAACCTATAAGAAGGTAATTCTGTTGTCTTGTTTTGACAGATGTCAAGAGTGATATCCCCCTTCTCCACTTATCACATTTATTTACGCCCATGTGGGGGATTTAAAAGCTCCAAATATACCACAAGCGCAAAACTATGAAAATAAACAGTTTAACATAAGTGAAAGAAGATTAAACAGTGGCAGGATCATTACAGTGAATGAAGGACTGTGTTCCAAAATTAAATCGATCGCAATGGAAAATAAATGCAAGGGCCAAAAAAAGAAGCCGGCCGAAGGGGTCTCATGCGAAAGAATTGACGTGAAAAGTGCTATTCCAAAAAAGAGGTAAAGAAATTTTTTTTTTTTTTAGTTTAGATTTAAATATTTTTGTATATAGGTTGAACCGATCGTTGCCGGTTTCTACTACCCTTGGTGAAAACATTCTTTGACTCACTTCTCCCCTTGTAGTTCATTGATTTTCATCCAACCCCATTGCACGATTTAAATTTAATTTTATTCCCACGATTAAATATTTTATTTTAAATTATGTCGTAGAGTTAACACTGATAATAAATTAACGAGGCAATATTTAAATAGTGATAAACCAACGCGCGCCTTTTTTTTTATTAAAAGCCGATTTAGATTTTGTTTGTTAAATAAATTTTAAAGGAATAAATATTGCATGGAATAGGTTACATAAAATATAAATTTATATCGAATTTTGTGTAATCATCATTTTTTAAATTGCAAATAACTCCAATAATATGAACATTGCAAAATTATGTTGATGCAATTAGAAGGAAATGACCTTAGTAACTTCCGATTCCTGCCATATTATCCAGATATTTTTTTAAATCAATGTATATTCGTGCGCAATCTGAACCTAATTAAAATCCCTATTACGTTTGTCTTCTTATCTCTTACGCAACCTCTAAAGCCTAAACTTTACATAATACATGATATTAGAAACTTAGATGTTGGCAAATTCTTTTCATTAGGACGAAGTTGGTAGGGCCCTATCTGCGACTACAATTCAGTATTATACTGAAAGAATTCTCTCAAAATTTCTGCAAAGCTGCAAAAGACTCTAAAATATGTCTACTTGTGGATGAATGTACAAAATTTTATTTTGAGCGTTGAAGAGTGCAATGATCAAATTTTATTTTAATGACTAGCTAGAGTTTTTCAATATTTTTGTGCATGCGCTAACAGTTCTAGCAAATTGGAGATCAAATTTAAATTCCTCGAAAAATTTGTAATCGTTTATACACCCTCATATATTATTTTCACTTTTTTCTATCAACTTTCCCGAGGAAGAAAAGAGTTAATTTAATAATCAATTCGTATTTAATGTAAGATAATTTTAGAAGCGATTTTTTTTCCATAATATTTAATTATTTATATATACTTATATTATTTACAGTCATATATATTGATTTTACTATATTATTGTTTGTCTAATTTTAATATTTAATCTTTATTTATGGTTTTTTGTCTGGTATATGTTCTTTTGAATAAAGTTTTGTTGTTACTACGTACATGTCAAGAGTTCTAGTTGACTTCAGTATCACAAATACTTAATTTATTCCTTCCTTTGAACTCATCCATACCTATATAACTTCTTGTCTTAACTTTGTAAAAAGTTAATAGTTCACATCCACGTGATTCTGGTCTTTCTATATAAAGAAAAATAAGCCATTGAACGTCTTTAACATTCAATTTGCAATACTTTGTTTTTCACCATATAAAAAAGAGATAACACTTTAATTACTTAAATACAAAAATTGACTACATACAATTAAAATACACTTAGTACTTACAAACTAATACTATAATAAATTAATTTAAATTGTTAATTCTTATAAATGTACTTAATATGAAATTGTGTCTTTCTTTAAGTTCTTCTTCATGACTTTCTAAAGAATCTAGTCCGTTAGTGAAAAACGTACTAATTAAAACCTTCCCTTAATTGCGTAATAGCTTTTAATTACTCTAAATTTGAACAGAGCAATAATTACACAAAATTTAAAGTAAACTATTTTAATTTGCATAACTTTTAAACTGTCTTTTTAAATTTAATTAAGTACTTTAATTAGAGCAGATGTCCATGGCCCTATTAATCACTTAACTTCTAGTTTTTGTATGAAAATTCATTAATTTTAATTTCCAATAAAGTACTAAAATTTAAATTTCTTGTAAACTATGCGGGAATTATTAGAGTTTAAGATAAAATACATATTTCCTATCTTATAAAAGGTTTCTTATTGATTTAGGTGTGTTCATGCTGTAATCTATAGACGATATTATTAACACATATGTATTTAACGTTAATAACTGCAAAATAAATAAATAAATTATCTTGATAACTCACAATTTCAAGAAATCATTAATTTTACGCGAAAGTTGTGTAAATTTCTATACGAAGTATGTTAAGAAAATAATGGGAATTTTCGTTTAAAAGAAAATATCTATATTTGTTCGTCTACATCAATGTTATCTCCTTAAAAGTAGTCTTAGATCTTTCACACTTAACAAACATTTCTTCCAATCCCCAAAACATATTTGTGAAATTCGATTTTTGGGATCGCTTAAAGTTAGCTGAAAAAACAATATTACTCCAGAAATTGTAAAACTAGTCGTGGAAGCTGAATTTAAGAAATAGTAAAATAACACATAACATTTTTTTACTATCAAAATTTATTTGTCCTTTTGACATCTTTCAAATATTCAGTATTGAAGATGTTACTAAACAATCGTGTTTTGAAGAGCATTTTTCGCACACTTTTTAGTTCTTTAATTCAAGGTTATAACACAGGTATAATAAAAATTTACTTAAAGTATACACTTCATTTAGCAAATTTATTATTTTAGACGAAAGGTTTTAAGCAAATTAATGTCAATAGAATAGTTATTTACGTAATGGGTGGAATGCCGACATTATTATAAATATAATATAGCATAATATAAAATTCGTAAAACACAATAAAGGTGTAGGCAGATTCTAGGTAATTAATTTACTTCAATGCGATAATATTTTGTCCCACTCATTGCGTGCTTAATTTAATCTACTATACAACCGCATTATTTTGTAAATCACAAATCAGTTTATTTCTATTTATGTAATTTATAAATTTTTGAAATCAAATATATCATTTCTGATTATATATGATTGTACACCAAATCTATAGTCATTAATTTCAAAACTGTAATTTTGGGCTTGGCACGCATTTTGGTAAAGTTGGCCATTTTTTAAATTATTATTTTTATAAAAGTTGATTTTTGTTCGCATATTATTCTACATGTACCGAAACTTTGTTTCTCAACAAAATCCCTCAGCGAATACTAGGCAAAAGATTGCATTATTTTATATCAAAATAGAAATCTTAGATATTTTTCTTCATTTACGAACCACATCAACAACTTACACAAAAGTTTTATATAATGGTTAAGGATGACTGGAAAAGTTTGCCCTAAAAGGACTTCGCACTAATCTTATGGAAATTGGGTCGAATTACCCAATTTTTCAGTATATTGTAGCTGAAAGCCCCCAAAACAAAAGCCCCCATAGGAACAACCCAAGAAAATCGAGTCATGGGTATCTACGGAATAGACAGTGTTCGTGATCGATGAAGTCTACAAGAGACATTCTGATATTGCGAGGGATATTGCAATAGTTTATGCTAAGCTCTGATATCGTAACACACAAATGTTCATAAAAACATTTGTTCCAGGGGCTTCCAATTACAACAAAAATTGGGTAATCGGACCAAAACTCAATTTTCATTGTACATATATTTTATTTTAATAACTTTTTTATAATTTGCTGTTAAATTTTAATTTAAATTTATATTTTCCACAGTGGAAATAATCAATTAAATCTATAACAACCATAATGTAGATAATAAAACGCTAGGATATTTGGTGTAATAATATTACAAAACATGTCGTAATTTATAAAACGTGTATAAACAATCTGCGCTTGTAGACGTTGTCATTCCATTTGTTTGTCACAATTTATTATTATAAATCACCAGGATTTACTTAAAATTTCTATATTAAATAAAACTAATAAGTGATCAGTGAGCTTCTTTTTATTTCTTGATTATTAATTTTCTAATAAACTGAATTTCCGTTTTTTTTCTTTTACACGCCTTTTAAATATGTACATAGTGTATCTGACACATGAAAATTGAAGACTTATAAAATAAACAAGAATTAAAGCAAGTATGTACCGTAGGTGGTTTAATCTCATCAAGTCATTTACAATGAGAAAATCCTTTCACTTCACTTTATTACTGCATTGTTTAAAGAGTTAAATTATGCAGTAGTTTTATTATCTTTTTGTAAATTATATCACGTGTTTATCATAAAATAAACCACGTAATTAACAAATCTCGATTGTATTTTAAATTTCTTTTAGAAGTTTAATTCTAATTGGGAAAACAAACAGAAATATGTAGGTTCCTCTTAGTACAATTGGTTATATCTACAATGGATATAGATCTGACTAGTATAAACCAGCAAAAGAATGAACATTCAATGGATTGGCCTCAGTAAATAAAGAGAAATGTGAGATATGTATATGTATATATGTAATATATATGTATTTTTATCGATTTTAAAATATTTTTTTTATTAAATCAATATGAATGAATTAATAGGTTCAGCTATCGGGAATTTATCTAGCACGCACCATAAAATCTATTAAATTTCATGAGTATAAATCACAATCTCAATCCTGGTGCCTCTCGTTAATTAAAAAGCGAACCGTAACAAATTCGTATTAAAACCGAATCGATGGATTTTTTAATGTGATGATACATATGGCATTAAAATTAATGATTTATTGGTAATTCATTTGCCAATCTTTTCCAGAAAAAAATATAAATTCAAGGTAACAATAATATTCTTTATAAAATGAAATTGATGGGATTTATTTAATGCTTACCACAATAATAACAGCTTAATAAAAAATTTATTAATAAAATTTATGTATTAATTTTATACTTTAATTTATAATTCTTCAATGACTTCAATTAGTGATGCATATAAATTTAGATGTCAAAAGGTTCAAATTATCGCTCACAAAAATAAAAATATTAAAAAATGTCTACTATGTAAAAAATTAAAAACATAAACACAAAAATCTTTATAACATTAGATTTTTTTTTTAATTCTAAAAGTTTATAATTGTATAGAAATCATCAAATTTTCTATAATACCAATTTACAGCATAGGAAGAAAGTTTTGACATATCCAATACAAATTTTGATTTTTTTTAGAGAATATAATTTGAAATACTTTGGCATTAAGTAACAAAAACATCCTTTTTCTTATAATACAGATGATGCCAAAATTTTCAAAAGAATAAGTGCAGAAAGATGTTAGTCATGTTTCTTTCACTGGGACTCTAAACAAGTTTTATTTCTTATATCGAATATTTTTGGTATCTACATTTTCAATTCTTTTAAAATAATCTTATTATGTAGTTCACTTCACTTATATGGTTATCCTCTTTGATGCCCCATATTAGAAAAAGCTGGTTTGGTATTTGTTATATAAATATCTTCCAATCTATTGAATTAACCAAATAAATTTTTTTACACAATCAAAGAAAAATATGGACATAACTTGAAGTTGTGGATAAAACCTCCATGTACACACATCTTGTAACTTCTACGTTCTGTATACAAACATGTTTATTCAATTTTTTTAATTGTAATATATGATGCATCAGATATGATGTCTTGCATGTTTAATTACTAATTAAACCTAAAAATTAAGGGAATTGATTGATAATCATTCCATCATCTATAATATAACTTATTTAATCTGCAGACATATTAGATTAATAATAATTGCTTTTCTTAACTTAACCTTTTATTTCTGTTGAAATAAATGCACTAGTTTCTTTTTTACAGACAAGAACTTCTCAAATGGAATGGATGGGGATACCAAGACTCAAAATTTTATGTTAAAAACAATATAGTACATTTTACTGGGAGCCGATACCCAATAGGTGATCAAGCTCTACCATATTTTACTGAGTATATAAAAAATATTCTTGATATTCAACTTGCAACCCCACGTCGAGCAAATCCAATACCAGACCTGAACACTTATCCACCTGCAAATATTTCTGATGAAAACTTAAAGAAATTACCAGACCTGAATATCGAATTTTCTACTGATGTTTTAGATAGAGTTATAAGAGCACATGGGCAAACATTACATGACATACACACTTTAAGGGAAGGAAAATTCGAGCGTATACCAGATGTAGTACTCTGGCCTAAATGCCATAATGATGTAGTTAGAATAGTGCAATTTGCTCATGAAAATGATTTAGTGATCATTCCTTTTGGTGGTGGAACAGCCGTTTCTGGGGCTGTAGAATGTCCAAAAAAAGAACCGAGAACTATAATTTCTTTAGACACTTCACAAATGAACAATATACTCTGGGTGGATAAAGATAATTTAGTAGCCTGTTGTGAAAGTGGAATAATAGGACAGGATTTAGAAAGAGAATTAGGAAAATTAGGTAATTTTTTCGTTCACCATTTGAATTTACTTTCAAAATATTATTTTATTAGTTTTGTATGAAACTTAAAATTTATTATCAATTTTATAGGTTATACATCAGGACATGAGCCTGACAGTTACGAATTTTCAAGCTTGGGAGGTTGGGTGGCAACCAGAGCCTCTGGTATGAAAAAGAATATCTATGGAAACATAGAAGATTTAGTGGTGCATGTCAAGATGGTCACAGCCCAGGGAGTTCTCCAAAAAAGTTGTCAGGTTCCTAGAATGTCCTGCGGTCCAGATTTTAATCATATAATTCTAGGTACCCTATGTCTTATAGTTTTTTTCTTTGATTTAAAATTATTTCTTTCTGCAGGTTCTGAGGGTTGCTTGGGGGTGATAACAGAAGTGATTATAAAAATTAGACCGTTACCTGAAGTGAAAAAGTATGGTTCGGTGATTTTTCCAAATTTTGAAGCAGGAGTAAAGTGTATTAGAGAAATTGCTCGAAAAAGGTTACAACCTGCATCAATCCGTTTAATGGATAATGAGCAATTTAAATTTGGTCAAAGTCTGAAGGAAGTGCCTGGAGTTTTTGGGAAGATAATTGATGAATTTAAAAAGATTTATGTCCTTAGTTTTAAAGGTTTTGATGTGAATTCAATGTGTGTCATGACTTTGCTTTTTGAAGGAGATAAAGGTGATGTGGAAAATCAGGAAAAAAAGCTAATTGAAATTGCTAAAAAATATAGAGGATTATCAGCTGGAGAAAAGAATGGTTTTCGAGGGTACACCTTAACATTTGTAATTGCTTATATCAGGGTAAGTTGTAGATGGAGATTTTGGTTTAACCATTTCAACAATTATCAATTATTTTTATTAAAACTAGAATATAAAAAATCTTATTTAGCAATCAAATAACAAAAATTTAAAATGGTAACTCAAATTTTGATTACAGGATTTAGCATCTGAACATAATGTAGTCGCTGAATCATTTGAGACATCAGTACCATGGGACCGGGCAGTACAATTATGCAATAATGTCAAACATAGCATAGCTCAAGAATGTACAAAGCGAAATATTAAAAATCATTTTGTTTCTTGCCGTCTCACTCAAACTTATGATGCAGGTTGTGTAATATACTTCTATTTTGCATTTAAATACATGGATCACAACAACCCAGTAGAAATCTATGAAGAAATTGAAGATATTGCTAGAGACGTAATTATAGCTAGTGGGGGTAGCATATCCCACCATCATGGTGTGGGAAAATTAAGAAAACGATGGTACAGTGACACAGTAAGTCCTATTGGTGTTGCATTGTTTAAAGCTGCCAAGAAGGAATTAGATCCAAGAGATGTATTTTCAAGCGGGAATTTAGTGGATTCAAAGCTCTAAGAGAATTTTTATAACAAAGATAAGAAACGAATGAAATTGCCAAAGTATTTAAGGATTTTTTAATGGTTGTGAAGAGTTTTACATAAATTCATGATGTATGTCAGTGTACTAGACTGCTAGGGATTTGTAATTAAGCAAAATTGAACTTGTTACCATTTATTCTGATGTTTATTTTCTTTTTCTAGTCACATTTTATTATCAAGTACCTTTTTATTTTTACATGTCTACTTACTTACCTAAGCAACAGATACAAAGTAATATAATTTATTGTATTTTGTTCAAATAAAACCAAAGGGTGTTTTTACCTGTATAAACTTATTTTTGCTTTCTTTACCACAATAATTTTTGCACGTACTTACAGAAGTCAAATAACAGCTTTGCTTACAAAATTCTTTGCTATTAATTACAACTTTTTGCCTTTTTGGTTATATTTAGAAACCTGCCAACCAACCCTAGAAATCTTGAGTATTCAAAAATGTGTTTTACAATTGATTTATTAATTCTTTATTTACTTATTTTTTGTATAGAGAGCATGACCCAAACTGTGAATATCACAAAAAATACGATTGGTCTAAAACTCGGCAGAACGATATGAAGAATATCACAGTTTTTAATTAAATGGATAAAATAAAAGACCGAAAGCCTCTCTTCAAATTATTGCAAAGAACTCAAATTACTAAGGATACTACCTGTAAATCCTGGGTTTTTCCTTTTGATTGTTATGCACTTTCAAAGAAGTTAAGATTCACTACTGAATTCTGACCAAATCTGATAAATTCTTAGAATTCTATGTTAAAAATTTCCTTCCTGGGTCTGCATACTTTTCAAACCTTTATTATTTATAAGCTATTATTGATTTTAAATTCCTTAAAAAAAATTAGTTATAATTTGTTTTGTTAAAAAACTTCTCATTAAACCCGCAATAAACAATAAAAATAATTTGATTTTGTCAACCTCAAAATATTCTATAAATTATGACATTTCTATCGGAGAAATGTCAGATACAATTGATGTTGCTATGATACTTGTCTATTTAAACCAATAAGCAGGTGAAACACCAAATTGAATATACAGCTCATGTAGCACGTTATTGGTCAATTTGGAAGGAAAGATTGTGAATGTATTTTCATGATATACTGCCATGACTGGCTTATTTCTCTAAAATTCTTAAATAAGATTGGTTTAAAATGTGCGAGGGATATAATCATTTATAATACAATAAGGCCGGATTGCACTTAAAATTAAATACATTTAAAAAATTATTGTTACAATTGTTTCTATGGCAGATAAGAGTTACTTACCTTTTAAGTATGACTTACACATTGCAGTGGAAACAGGCAGTCTTAAATTTTAGGCAATATAAGCAAATAAGTGTCACATAGTGACTACATCATTTTTTGCAATTGATGTGACGAATTTGTTATGAACTAAGTGGTGTTTTCAAAAATTTTATAGATGCAATTATCAAGCAATCTAATTGTCACTTAATTAAAATCACCAGTGGAAAAATTAAGATTATATCACTTTTCAAGTTTTATGTTAGCTTTGTGGAGTAGTGCAATACCATTCTTACTTTCCATACATGAAGTACTGAAATCAAGCCCTGTATCTGCAACACGAATTTAAATTTTGATGATTAAAATGCTAATAACAAAACGTGTTAGTGCATTGTGGCCATGGTTAACAAATTAAAGATGTTTAAATTTGGAAAACAGTAAAAATCACATAGTTCACAAATAATATATAATTATACAATAAATTCTCAAACATAATAAATAATTGAATACATTAGATATATGTATTAAAATCATGGTAAATGAGTCTATTTAAATCAATGTACATTCATTATTTGGAAGAATCTCGTAACCTATACAATATACAATTACCACAGCATTTATGTTTCTAAGTTCACATGCTTCTCATAAAATCATTCGAATCAAAAATCATTACTTCCTTCATTGTTGATAAGGAACAATTCCTCTGTATATACAGATTCTGTGAAATTTTAAATCAAAGAAGCAATCACTTTTTTTACATTATCAAAAATTAGACTTAGCTTAAATAATTCTAAACTAGTACTGTTGACTTACCGTACTAATTGAAAGCTTTTTACCAAAATGTGCATAAGTGATTTTCATTGTGCTAAACCGAAGGGATGGAATTTTTTTCGTATACACGACGACGGTAAAAAACCTTCAAATTAAATTAAAAGCTAGAAACATTGCAATATTTTATATATATATATACACAATCAGATGACCAGTTAAAAATAATATGATTTTTCCATAAAAATAATTGGGTAAACTTAATTAAATTGAAAAACGAACAAACACGTGTTTATAACTTATACAAAGTAATGTCCATTTTCTATATAAATGGAGGAAGATATATAAAGCATATTGTTTTTCGTTAATATTTTTGTCGAATATATTTTTTCATATAATAATTAGATTTTACTAGACTAGCTACGAAAAATGATAAAAATGGATTTTTCTAAAATAATTTTTCACTTATTTTAAACAAAAGAGATTATGATTGAATATTAGTTTACTTCTGAAGGGCAAAATGAGTTCAACCAAGGTCTGTGGCGTAAATGTATCCTTGCTGCTGCAGTACATAAAGCCGCTTCTCAACCGCTTCCTTATCTACAATTTTAAATTTTGTTTAGCACAAAAATAGTTACTTTAAAAACTTGAATGGTCTTACATTTGGTTAATAAAGCTTTGTCTTGTAAGTTATGAACTTGTTGTGATAAGCTATGTAGAAGAATTTGGGCGGTCTGGTACCTTTGGAAACATTCCTCTGGTTTTCCAAATAATTCATCTAGGGCAGCAGATTGACACTGAAAAATTTATCAAAAGCCCTTTGATGAAAATTGCAAGTATAAACAATGTATCCTTAATTTAAACAGTAAAGAAAATTAATTTCAGGAAAATAGTTTAAAATATCACCACCGATAGTAATAAAAATGTTTCCTTACAAAACACTTGTTAATATAAATATATTTACCATTTGTATCGCATGATTATATAAAATATTATCAGCAGTGACATTAGTAGATCCTACTTTGCTCAAAAGCCCAGTACTATTTAACTGCTTACATTCAGAAAGGGTTGACCTAAATTTGGAATTTAATGTTGTAATAACTAAAAATGAAAAACGATAATTAATCAGTGCATAAAAATATAAAATTTATTTTACCATTTTTTACTGTAGTACTTGGCCTTAATTGACCTGACTTTAATTGTTGTGTTGCCAAGGATAATCCAGAACTTAATAATTGTAAGGCCCTCACTAATAAAACCAATTGTTCAGCTCGTCGGCCTAGCTCTGTTTGAGGTTGAGTCTGTGTTGAAGAATCTACAAGAGCTCCTAATGGAGTGGATCTTGCGGCTGCCAACTCCAATATGCAATTGCTCAGTGCCAGAACGAAATTGATCTTTGCAAGAGTTTCGTTGTGCTCCTTCTACAATTCAAAAAAAATTAAGAAACGTGGATTTTTCTCTAATCTTTTCATACTAACCTCTAATAAGGTTTCTTCAGGTAACTCTGGAGCAATAAAAGTAATGGGATGTTGTTCTAATTGATTGTTATCACCAAACAAACTTGGAAAATTACTTATTTCTGAAATTTCAGGTAAAGTAACAGCCCTGGTACCAAAAGGAATTACAGGTGAATTCCTTAAATTATTATTATCCGATAAATTTGGGCTACTTAACATTGGAACCCTAGCTAAAGGCCCACTTAAAATTGGAGGTGATGTACCTAATAAATTAGACACTTTTATTAAAAGGTATAGAATGTGCTAAAAATAATTTGGTCTTACCTGATCGTCGCAATGGCGAATTGCTAGGGATGTGTTTCGAGACTGGGGAAACTTGCCAGGTATTGGGTGGGGGAGGTGTTTCACAAATTGAACTGCTAGATGAAGTTCTTCGACGGCCACCACCTGGTGGTGTACCAATTACAAATTGCACTGAAGGTGGTGATAGTGAACTTATGTCAATATCATTTTGTACTCTATTTTCTGATCTCTTCATATTAATTGGTTGAGACCTTGGAACTGAACTTGACTGAAATTACAAAACAAAATATTTATTTTGGCTAATTTAAATTGAAAAATTTCATTAAACAATGAATATTGTCCATGATATTTTAACCCACAAAACTAAAAACAAATTATCACTTGAGGCCCTTTTGGATTGAACTAATAAACAACTATTTAACTGTGGAATAGATTTTTGAATTAATTAAGAATAGTTATTTTGTCTGCAGACTTTTGATATTGATTAATTGCGATAATAAACCTACCTTCGTAGGTGATGCAGGTTCCTGTTGCTTTTCCTGAGATTTATCGTTTTGACTATTAATTCTTTCATAAACATGCCTTTGAGTTGGAACAGGTATAGGCTCTGAAATAGGAAGGTAACTTGGCCTTGGAGGGCTAGCCATAGGAGCGCACGGTTGTGGAGAAGTACGCACAGGCACTGAAGAAACCTTATAACTACAAAAATAATTTAAGTTTAAAAATAGATCTCAAATATATGCTAAACGTTTTCTTACTGTCTATCTGTAAGACTTTCATTGGAATGATCAGAAGAGGGTAAATTTGCAGGTACCAGTACAAAGTCATCCTCAGGACTTGAACTCAAGGCCGTTCGTGTCAATTTAGGAGATTCTAAAATTTGAACATTGAGAATTTTATTGAATTAATAGAAGTGCCAATGCTATTTGTATTTTTTACCTGGTGTAGTACGCGGTGGGGTACCAATTTTAACTGGAGTTGCTGCTCTAATTTTATTTAAAATTGGAGGTGAACCATACACTGTAGGTAATGGAAATTCTGCAGCATATTGCGCTTGTTGTGGCTCCGGTTTTTGTAGGAATTTGTGGTTGAAAAATGTATCAAAATTCATTCTTTCTTTGGCATTTCGTTTTAACAGACCAGTTAATAACTCACATAATTCAGGACTAGTACCAACAGGAATCCTATAAAAAAAAAAAACAATCAGAAATTTTAATCCAGAGCATGGTGCAGAAACAAGGGATGAAATTATAAATAACTAGCTGCCTGCTCATTCATCATGACATTATTTAAGTGGCAAGTAACATATTGAATTGCCAGTTTCCAAATTAACTTCTTCTTTTTCTCTATCAGCACAATTCTTCAATTTTAGTTAGTTTTATACATTTGAGAGTACATAAGATCTCTTAAAAAGTAATTAAACAGTATTTTTCTCTTGGATCATTGTGATTGAAGCACCAAAGTCTTATCTATTACTTTTTTAATCATTGAATTAAATTTTTATTATCTAAATATGTGGTGCAGCAAAAATTTTTAATTTTTATACGAAAAATATATTTAAAAACCTTTTTACAAGTAAGCAAAATATTTTAAAATGTTACATAAATATATTTTTTTGAATATTTATTCTTAGTTTTGGAATTTATTAAATAATTTTATTATCACTATGTACACAAGATCGCAGTTTTATTTCTAATTATAAACCCAGTAGTTCTTATCAGCTAAGCTATTTTATTATGTGAACCTAGACACAACTAGAGAAATATTTGGTCATGAAACAATTTAATTAAAAAAAATTTTTTTCACAATTTGTCATAACAAAATTATTATTCGTAAAAATGAACAAAAGAAATCAACACACACTACAACAGTTTTTATGGAGCGTGATACAAAAGGCATTGAGAAAATGTAATATGTTTGAATTGATATGTTTTCAGACAAAATATACTTACTTAGGTGCAAGATTTGCATTCTTCTCGTAGAATTGTTTTAAAGCTTGTGGAGTGTTAGCTTGAAAAGGAGCTTTTCCAGTTAAGCATTGAAAAACGATTGTGCCTAAACTCCATAAATCAGCCTTTGCATCGTATTGCAAGGACATTATCACTTCTGGTGCCTGTAAAATGTAATAAATAAAATCATATTTTTTTCTTATCATGACTACTTTTCTGAGTTCTTAATGCAATAAAGAAATAATTATTAGTATCTTAATATTAGCATAAAAAATATTTCAATAAGGTATTTGATTAATTTATTAAAGTAAATAGTGAGTTTCAAATATTTAGATTTCAGAAAAGAGATAAAGGAAACAATAAAACAAATTTTATGAATTTGGGAAATACCAAGAGATAGAGAGTCTAAAATATAGATAATATTAAAAAATGTTGATGAATCTAATTTAAAAAATAAACATGCCATTAAAATTTTTTTATTGTGATTACTAAATACCATATAATACAACAGTTGTCACTTACTCAAAACAAAACAAAAGAAGTATAAATACGAATTCGACACCGAACATAAAAACATTAATTACTCACACATTTTACAGCTAGTTCAAAATATTTTTATTTCAGGTTCAATTATGCAAACAATAACGCATTAATTAATTATGTGTTATACTTCTTGCTAATTAGTAAACCATGTAACTAATGTAAAATATGTATATTACAAATTTTGCATAACAACTTCTATGCGTGTATAAATTTGGCACTTGTATTGGTAAAAGTTTTCTTAAGTTTTTGTTTCGGGCGAAAGGCCAAAGAAATTAAATTTGAACTTAAGGTTGCCACTTATAAAAATAGTAATTCGAATTATTTTTTGCGTAAAAGATAGCTTGATTTTAATTTGCTACTACTATTATTATTACACATACAAATGAAGAACATATGAGGGATATAGAATGCTTATCTGATATCTATATACACATATAACGGTTTGGTCGAAATGATCAAAAGTAGTGATCCCAACCAAATTGGCCGTCCGCGGACCGTATGCGGCCCCCGAAGTTATTCTCTTTTGACAAAAAATAGTCAAATAAATGTTTGTAAAACGTATCAATAATTTATTTTTGCTTACACTTCTATATCTTAGTGTCAATTTTGGCAGCCTCCACAAACATTAGAAGTAAAATCTGACAAACAGATTCAAAACCAGCAATTTTTGGGTTTTATCACTTTATTATTCAGCAGTTTTTGTTAGTAAACAGATTAAATCATATTTTTGTGACTATGAAGCAATAAAATTTGATGAGTAATAAAATAAATGTGTACCTCAATTTATTTCGTTTTGATAGTACAAGTATTTTACTATCTTTCTTCTACTTTTTGTTAATACAAACTTTTTTAATTAATAATAATATTTTTATTATACGTAATTTTATACTAATGTGCACAGATATTAATTTAAGAGTATATCTCCTCCGCCCGGCGAATTCGCCATTTCGACCACACTATCGATTTAATAAAATTTTTTTAAATCTATAAATCGACATATTGTAAAATATCGTTATTATTATTTGATAGAATTGCTCTCCATTATCTAATGTCATTTTAGTATTACATGAAGTCTAATTCTTCTGCAAAATCTCTGTGCATTTAAATATTTACATTCTAAATAGAAATTCCTTAGTTCTATAAGAGATTATATATAAGAATGTATAAAGAAAAGTAGAGCTTACCATATACATTGGACTTCCACAAAGAGTCGCAGCCATTACACCATCTTGTAGAAATCTGGCAAACCCAAAATCAGCTACAAAAATAATTCAAATTTTCAATTTGATCAAAAACTATTTAATTTTCACATACCAATTTTTAATTTAATTTCTGATGGCTGAGGATGTGGTTTAGTACCACTGTGAGCCAAAAGAATATTTTGGGGTTTCAAATCTCTATGGACGATCCCTTTAAGATAAAGGGCTTTCATTGCACCAGCTGTAATAAGAAATTAAATATTTATTTTTGCAAAATTTTTAAAACCTGGAAAAAAATCGATAATATTTATGTATTTTTGTAGACATCTACATAAAGTATTAACATTAAATAAACAGAATTTAATAGCAACATCAAAATGTAAAAAGTCATAGTGAATATTTTACGATTGCCAAGTAAAAAATTATTTTTTAAATTATAAAAACTTTTATAACTTTATTAACCTATTTATTATTATAAAGACCGAAAAGTAAGGTACAATTTGTAATTACATAATGTAACTGACAGTGCCAAAGAAATAAACTAAATGTTCACATTTGGAAACTTCCTGAGCAATGTTAAACACGCCTTTATGCATAAACATTAAAATCTTTTAAATAACAATTAAATACACTATCCGGTGTAATAAAGAACTAGAAAGCAAGATTTTTACTTTCACCTACAATTTAATTACATATAAAATTATAAAAGGAAAATACCAATGATAAATTCTCATTCAGAGAAATGAGGATATTTTGTTCAATTAAATAGATATCTTTCCGTATCTCGAGTAACTAGTAAACATTACTTACCTAATTGCACTAGAAACAGCCTAATAGTATCCTCACTTAACGTTCCTTTAACTAAAAAAAGAAAATACGGGATTATATAAAATTCATGAAACTAATTTTTGAAAGAATTACCTCCTAAGTAATCAGCCAAATCACCGCCATTGCAATACTATAAAAAGAAAGAAAAATTACCTTCATGTTGATGATTGATAAGACAATCAGTAACATTAAAAATATAAATAGTATGATAAAGCGGGAATTTTATTACAGTGTTTATTATATCTCGCTATAAATTTTTGCCATTGAAAATTACGCTTGAATTTAATAAGAAGAATTTGCAAAGAAACTCTTTGTATAACTATAGACAACAGTTTAATATATCACAAATAATAATCATCCTAAGGATCTGTTTTGCTAATTTAAACAATTGATGTGCAACTTTGTAAAATTTACTTTCAATTAAAAATATTTTATCACATAAAACAACAACAAAATTAACGTAGATCTCGAAAAATTAACAAACAGTCAATAAATTTTACTATTTGAGTATTTAGCTTATCCAAAAAGAAAATTTGCGAATAAAACTGATCAGGTAATAGGATATGGTGGCATTTTACAAATTATTTTGAAAGGAAACTGAAACAATATGTGGCTATGAATCTAGGTTAAATTATAGTTTAATTTTTTTTATAAACATATCAACAAGAAGTCCAAAATCTGTTAATAGAAATAAATGTAACGCAATCTTTTTAATCCCAGAATAAGCATCCATTCTTATTCATAAAATACATTAAATAAACTATCAATTAAAATTTCGAAGATAAAATTATTTAAATAATTAATATAAACAATAAAGATATAAAGTTGTGGTTTCGAGATTACAAGAAAATGAACATTTCGTGGTCAGATAATAAACAATTTGTAATGACAACATTTTGAACCATTTTTTATGGAATCATCAATTATATAATCTCGAATATTTGGGTTATGGAACAATAAATACAAATGTAATAATAAAAACTGAACTTCCATAATCTATTTAAAATGACTGGAGTGTTTATCTCATTTGAATGATTTTGTTGTAAACTGTAAGTATGTATTATGTAAAATAAATGAAACAATTCTTAAGTGTGCAATTAGTCATGTTATTCATATTTACACAAAAATCAAACTTTTTTTAAGGAATTTTTCAGTATTTTTTCTAACTTTTCAAAAGTCGACTAATTCAATCCCGATGTTTGTCGCCTGATTTCATTTTTCAAATTCTATTTTATGTCTAATCTAAATGGTACTATTTTATAGTGCCTGGCCTGTGGCTAGGACTTTTAGAAGTATATTTACATGGAGAGACTAGAACGACGAATGGATGATGCATGGAAGGTTAATCTACTAAACTTCACCAAACATTTATTTCAATTATTTAATTATGTACTCCGCTTCTAATTCGTTATTTGAATCAAAGTTTACTTATTTCATTACGGCTTAAGGTGATGTGTATCATTGTATAAAAATAACATGAGTTTATAAAGCAAGAAATTCACAGAAAAACAGAAAGGTACGAAAAAGATTTCGTTACTCGAACGATAAGTACTCAGCCATTGTATTCGTTACTTTGATTACTCTCGTGGAGATGTATATACAATACAATGAAATATATATATATATATATATATATATATAAGTGGTAAAATTATCCATAAAACTATCACCTGGCAAAAAATCTTAATTTCTGAAACATTTCCAGGGATATTCCTATTAAAGATGATCCATATACCACCACACAAAAAAAAATTAATTCAAATATGTTCATTGCCTTATCTGTGTACATAGTGCTCATATATCTTATCTAAAGTAATTTAATACAATATACAATTACTAATACTCAGTTCAACTGGTTTACCTCAACAAGGCAACTCGCATTTGATGTTGTGATCTTGTCCTTAAATGTGCTAAAATTTAGAAACACAAAAAAAGAGCAAAACCAATAAAAAATGCTAAGGAGATTTATTTTATTACTTACGGTACATTTCAGGTAAGTACAAAAAATTACGCCACATTCACATCATTGCATTATGAAATAGATTAGAGATAAGTAAATGGAGACGCCATCATTTTTTGATTAATCAAACATGCTTAAATTTTGCAGCATAAGTCAAATTGATGATTATGAGATTGATCAAAATGCGAAATTTATGGATTTTTCCTCTCAACAATTCACAAAAATTGAAACGGTAATTTAAGCGTAAATTATATAAAACAAACGAATATTTAAAATTCAAATTTTAGGATTTTTCGGAATTTACAGAACTCGAAAAAATTAATTATTCAAACAATGATATTGAGTATGTCGAACCAAATATTTTCAAAACAAATAAGAAACTAGAGATTATCGACTTTTCCGGAAATAAGAAACTGAATTTCCCAGATACGGGAATCTTTTTGGAAAGCAGTGCTAAAGTTTTGAATCTTTCTAACTGTGGCATCGAATATTTGCCAGGAAATGCTTTAGATAGAATGACTAATTTAGAAGTGTTAGATTTATCCGGAAATCCATTTAATGTATGTATTTGATTTTTGTTGTCATTTAATTTTCTTTAATAAAATGATTTTTTCCAGATTGAAGAATCGCTAGGATTCGTAACAATGAAGTATCCACCTAAAAAAATTATTTTAACCGACGCAAATTTAAATGAAATGGGATTTATATGCAAACACCATCATCTAAAAATTCAAATTTTGGCAACCAATAAAATATTCCACTGCAAAAAAGTTAAAGAGCTATTGGGTAATTGCAATCCTTGACGCATTTCGTACCTTTATTTATTTCGTTTCGTTGTTTCAGGTCAAAAAACTTCTAATAAAAATGAAGATTTAATAAATGAAGAATTAGAAACCAATTTAATTTTAGACAACTTCATTCCAGAAACTCATATGGAAGATATGCTTGGTGATGACCCAAATGTTGGAAGCGGAGATGGAGATATAGAAGAAGAAGCAAAGAATGGTGAAAAAATTGAAGAAAAAGAAGATGAAGAAAAAACTGCAAGTGTAAACTCTGAAGACAAAAGTGGAGAAGACAGCGCAGAAAACACGGAAAAGACAGCAAGTAAAGAAGAAGAAAAAGATGCAAATGAAGAAAATTCAGAAGGAAAAACAGTTCCAGATAATTCTGATCCAAATACTGACGAAGAAACTGCAAACAGCAAAGTTTCTGAAGCCCCCGCAGAAAATAACAACAATGAAAAAAAAGAAGAAAAACCAGATGAAAATTTAAATAATGAAGAAACACCGACAGAAACAAAATCAGAGGGAAGTTCTACGGATCTGAATCCAAATGTTAACTTAAATGTAGAAAATAAGGAAGAACACAAAATTTCCCCAGCATCCGCCCCAATTAATTTATCAAGCAATCCAGTTAAAGAACCAAGTGTTGATGAATTGATGGAAACTCAAGAGAGTCAAAAAGTTGAGATCGTGAAAAATACACAAGGTCCAATGGCTAATACAGAATCCGAGAGGCCACTTCCAAAAACAATCCTAACAAACATAAATTCACAAAAAGAAGACGTAGTTGAAAGTCAACCAGATGAAACAGTGAAAGCAAATGAATCTGCCAATATATCAGAAAGTCCCTCACTCGGTAAGTTTAAACGAAAAATATTTTAATTGCACAAATTAATTCGGAACAGTTTTACACCTTGAGCAAACTAATCAAGCAATAAAATACACATTGCGGTAAATTGATAAGTTGAGCTTATAATCACTTGATAATTTAATTCATAAGAGGATGAAGTAGGTCACCTAAATAAATAGCACTAGGAAAAGAAAATAGCTAAACTAGAATCTGCTACTTTTAAATATCGAATGCTTTCTAAAAGGTGTCCCAATATAAACTTAGGAATTTTAATTTTGAATTATTTAAATACTATCCTGTATCTTTGAAGGTTAATTTTTGACTTGCCATATTGAGGGAGGTATTTTTAATTTATTACACGAAAATTTTTCTAGCCGTGTAATTTTTCGAAATGGTGACAAGATCATACGATTTAAAACTACTAAATTATTTCTTAAGGGGTCCTCTTTAGAATAAAATTTACTCATGTTTTATTAGTTTCTAAGAAATACGGATGTTATTCAGAATTAGAAACACCAAGTTCATATTGGGACACCCTTTATTTATTGATAGAATCTATGATATAAAATCCTTTTAATATAAAATTGTTTAAAATTTTAAAGAATGTCTTTGGTCTTAATAATTTGAGCTTCTTTTTTTATTACTAATTCTGCAGAATGAGAATTTGTTATTTTTAAACCCAAGAAATATCTGTCTGCATATTCTTTGTGCACTTTCTCCCCAATTACACTTTCTCTTTAATTTTTTTTAGCCTAAAATTATCTCGAATTCTAATAAATTTTATATTGTGCTACAATGTATCTAAATTAATTAATCCGATTGAAGAGGGATTAGAGAAATATTTTTACCCTAAAATACAAGATAAAGAAATAAAAAGATAAAGTCATTTTAAATTAGATTCTTTATGAATTTATTGATTAATTAATTATAACTGTATTGATTTCAACAAAACAAAAAATCTGTTTGTGAATGCCAAGTCACCTACACTCACTCTGTAAAGGTCAAATAAATTACAATATCGATTCAATTTTACTTTTTTTTTTGCAGGGGCCAACACTGAAGCAAGTTCAAGTTCAAATGTAATTCTGATTTTGGTCATAGCTGCAGTGGTTGTAGGAGCCGCAGTGGTCGCTTTCAAACACTTTAAAGATAGGAAAGGCCGTCACCAACAATTATCACAAGAACCCCCCAAAGATAGAGAAATGGTAGAAATCAAGAAACACGAAATGGAAGTAACACCTGGAGAAAGCATCCCTTGTTTAATAGAATATGCAATCGAAAACGAAAAAGCAAATGGTAATGTAAAGAAAGATGGACGTGAAAATGAGGAAGACGAAGAGAAATTTAAAGAGGCACAATCCTCCGAAATAGTTACTGCGAATAAAGAATAAAATATTTTATATGAATCGCTTAAAATAATATTCTGCTTTAAATTCTAGAATTGTTTGGTTACTTAACGTTTTTATATGATAATTCGACACTGAAACTTGTTAGTATTATAATAAGTATTTATTATTTTTAAAATTAAGTAAGATGTTTAATTACAAATAAAACTTTTTGTTTGCATTTTAAATTTTATATAATGCAACTATTTATAATGTTACCACAAACAATGCAATTTTATACTTAATAAGAATATTTCATATTTCATGTACTTATTTCTTAAAATACAGTAAAATACTTTTTAAGACTTTATTTATAGAAGCTAATATAACAATAAACACTATTGTAATCTTTATTGATGTATTTGAAATATTTTAAATGTCTATGACTAATAGGTAAAGGTAAAATCTTTGATTCGTTATAAAAGCTAATTGGTGGGATTAAAATTTATTGGGTGCACTCTATAATTTTAAATTAGGTCCAAAGGTAAAGTAAAAAGGATTTAGTCATTTTTTTACACACGATTTTCTTTTGCAAAATTAGTGAAAGAAAAAAAAACTTTTTTCCTATTTTGCAGAACCCATCAAAAATTGAAGCGTACATCACGCAATTTTTTTAAATTAATTTATTCGTAATGCTTAAAAAATGTATAAAATATTAGAATCTTCTTAATTATTTTTGAAATTGCTTTTTTTGATTTTAGGTGTTTTAAATTATAATAAAATTGTTATTATTTAAATAGTAGTTAGTGCATTTAAAAGGTGTAAATGCAAACTAATTTTGTATACATTTATAATTTACATAAATATACATAGTAGGTGTAAATTGAAATGTTTATTATCATTAATAATTTATTCATTTAATAACAAGAAATAAATTAAGCAATTTTTTACAAATATTTTATAAATTGATCAAAATGTTACTTACCTCCATAACAAGATAAACGTTGTGTGGAGATTCTTTGCAATCCAATAGAGCAACTACATTTTCATGATGTAATTCAGTAAGTTCCTGGAAAAAAAAACAGAAATAAAAAGATTAAAAGAAATGATTATTATAGCTTTTCTGTCAAAATCGGGGTTTTCAAATTATTAATAAAAAGAAAAAGCTAAACAATAATTAACAAAAAAAAATTTTAAGGAAAAACTTAACGTAATTTAAGGACTTTTCAGTTTATTGTGATAAATTTGTGTCACAAAATTAATAGATGGACTGCCATTTATATTTTAGTTTATTAATTCATCTTAATAAACTCTAACTATTAAAATATGGTAGAAGTAGTAAGATACGATTCAAACTGAAAAATTGGAACATTTTAGAATAAGCTAATTCCGCGCGGAATTGTCTAGATCATCCAGGTTAAGTTTAGGAATCGTTCGTTTTTTTTGGGGGCTATCAAAAACCTGGATTCCCGCAATTTTAGGTATAAAAAATCAGAACCTGATTTATTTTTGCAAGGGATTTAAGTTATTCCAATTTTTTGACCAATTTTCTAAAAATCGTATTTTGGCGTAAAAGATTGTTTCCTTTTTGAAAAATCCGATCAAATTATGTTTTCTACTTATAATTTTTCGAATAATTTTTTTACCCGTTTTTTTATCATAGCTCTAAACCAATCGCAGCTTTCAATCCACCCAGTCAATCCAAATGATCGACAATCAATTTGACTAATAACAGTTTAATTTCTCGGAGGTATGAATGTTTAGCAATTGTGGATGATATTATTTGTGATCTTTTTTTATATTTATTTATGATTGGATTGAAATTAATTTTTTTTTGATTATTTTGATTATTTTTAAAGCTTACAAATTGTTTTTCCTAATCAACTTACTCTTGAATAATTATATTTGTATTGTTTTCATTCAATATTTGGAATTATTTCGGATGTAAATATCAGTTTACCACCCTTTGCATTTAAAATATTCTTGTTTAGATAATGATATCTATAGTGTAATCGATCACTCATGGCATAATCAGTAGATGATGGAGGATTCCAATTGGAATCCTAATGGTGGCAAATTTTTAGTTTTTTTAAATAATTGTTTACTAAAAAAAATACAATTCACACAACTTTATAAAAATACTTTACAATTAATTTTATAATATAATACATTATGATACATGTGCATTTAAAGCACGCTCAATGTTTAAGGTCACGACACGTTAATGTCCCTTAAGCTGCAAGTATCATATATTATTTTTTCTGAAAGTCCGTAAAATAAGAAAATGAGTCCGTAAAATGCGATTTTACGGACTCTTTTGTGTATAGTTAGTTGCATAACTGCAATGTATAAAAACATTAAAAAAACAAATGTGGTTTGTCAGATTTTTGTGTTTGAAGAAGGGGAGACAAGTGCACAACA